>JAQFYB010003307.1:0-19972 GCA_034694085.1 Pogonognathellus longicornis | reverse complement strand
TAAGGCTTCGTTTCATCATTACACGGAATTTAATTCTTGGAATACTTCAGGCGCTTGTGGAGTCACAGCGTAATTGATTCTAGATAATTAAATAATTTATTGTTAGAGCATCCTGTCAATCAAAAGCAAGACTGGTGTGATCTGTTCGGGTGAAGAGCAAAATTAATTTGTGGTAAAAGCAAACACGAATAACCAGAGCTATAGGAAAAATTATGTAAGAACAACTGGAATAATATTGGATGCATATACACAAATTATGATCTTCTTGGATTTTGTTCGGCAACACCAGCTGCAAATCATGCAAAAGATATAAAATCTCCCTGTATATGTATACAGATACAGGGACATATTTTAAGTATAGATATAGGTTTTAGAAATAACAAGTAAAAGATCAACTGTATCCCATTTTCCAACGTCAATGTCATAAAATGAGAAGTCGACATTTTCCTTAAAGAAATGATGTAAAGAGAAAAAGTTTTTGTAAAAACTCTTCGTCTTAGCTGAGTCTGCAGTTCTATTCATCTGTAGCAATACATTCTGTTGCCGTTAATATCAGACTGAATACACTGGAAATCTCTTGTCAACTCATTCAGGGCTCAAGAAAGAAGTGTAGACCTCATCCTTCATTATTATGCTACATGTTGTGATGGTAGAAGATTTTATACCTTAGTAATGTTATGTATGCAAATGTATTAATATTTAACACACTGAATACAATTTCCATAAAGATATTTCCTACCGTACAGTGATGCTCTGACTTCAGGAAAGTAAATATTGCACTCTTGACATCAAAATCTAATACGGTTACGTAGTACCTACTATATTATCGTAATACTTGTTTAGTGATTTTAGAATGAACTTCGTAGTGACTTTTGCGTGGTGTATTGACTTTTTTTCTTCTCAGGGCAAATCTTTCTAAATCCAAAGCTATAGACTAACGTAGGATTTAGTTTTCTTTAAAAACTCACTTCCGTATTTTACGTGACATTTATTTGACAGTTAATTCATGTATATAAATTACCAACCCTAATAATTCTGTGTGATTATGGTTATCAGTTTTTCACACTTGGAATCGTATGAATGAGTCTAATACTTAAATATGAATAATTAGACTTCTAGTAAAACTATCGTAGACATTTATTTTTCTTACTATATCATACTACTGAGATTAATCTCAGATCGTAGGACAAATATTAATTTTATCAATATAAACTGACCTAGTATTAATGAAGTAATAATATTAATATTATATTATATGCAATTATACAACAATTCATGACTGAAACCCGCATTTACAATTATATAATTTCAAATGCTGGGGCTTCAATAACTAATTTTCATGCAATCTTACTTTGATCTTATTTTTCTTTGTTTCGAGAAACTATGTAAAGAAAATCAAATTTAAAAAACTAATACAAGTATACCTAATACCTACCTTAGTTCAGTAGTCAGCAATTCCTACATCCACTTGACATTTCCTTGCATAAAGATTTTTCATATGTAGGTACTTATATTTTTGCACACAACAGCTTTGATGTGCTAAGAAATAATGGTTACAAATCCATATTCTATGCATGCACACGTACTATTGCATATGTATCCTGTTTTTCTAAGTCAATAGTATAAGACTCAGGGAACAAAAAGCGTTGCTTTTACCTTTTTGCTTTAGGTCCATTGTAAACTCAATAAAAAATATCCTACCTATTTCATCTGTAAATTTTTTAACAAAATACTGCATTTTTGCTCAAATACTTGTGTATCTATAAATTCTTATTATTGCTGCATGTACACCTACATAGTAATTAAAGTGTAAGTTTATTTAAACTGAAGGAATAACAATTTATACGGTCTTCATTGAGCTCAATTTCATGTATTTTGGCTGGGAAGTAGATGAAAAGCAAAAAAGTTTTGATTTTGTCCTTTTTTGATAAAAAAGGTTTGATTTTTTGTTCCCTGGTAGGGTACTACAGATACCTCATGAATACTTCATGAATACGGATACTATACACTATAAGTTTGTTCCTTCTTCAGTTAATTCTACATCATTTGCAAACATCAAAGGCAAAGACACAATCAAAAACATATATACATTGCACCTTTGTTGCAAAAATTGCCTCGTTGACTTTATAGCAATACCTCCTGTACGATATAGGTAAATTATGGTTACCACCATAAAAATCTCTACCTTCAGTTCAGCCTACACATTCACAGCAGAGAGGGAATAGAATCTGTAATGCACATGAAATGATGATGATGATGAGAATAATGCATGTATATCTAATCTCCAGTGGGTTACCAGTATGTATTTCTAGTCAAAGACTACAGTTTTTGTCTTCAGTAGTGTCATAGTGCCTATTGTACTTTTAAAGTCAAACCTTGTTCACATTTGCAATTTTTTTTCATGAACTATTAGGTATTTGCGAACGTGAAACGAATCTGGACATGAGTGTATATTGTCTACACAGTTTTATATACTCTGATATCTTAGTGCGTGGGCTGACGTAAAGTTAAATTCTGTACAAATTGGGGAAAACAGATTGTCTCTTCCAGTTTGGCAGCAATTGACTGACAAAAATAAGAATAGACAACGGAACAACGTCACAAGGGAATGGACAAACCCACAAAATATTTATACCCACTGTGACATTATAATTTATTTTTATACGCTGCATCACTCACTATCTATAATGATACTATAATATACATAACAATAATAGTGTAGTTTCTTATTTGCTTTCAAATAGCAGTCGGTCTTTTTACTCGATCAATATCTCCCGAACAGAAATGTGAATAACGCTGCATTATAATATCGAAGAAGCCTCTAGAACTTGCTAGGGCTACGAATGTTTTTCTTATTTGCTCCAAGTATTGAATGCAGCGTTATGCATATTTCCAACCTAACTGATGCCGAATTGCTGTTTAAACAAGAATATGTTGCATGAACTGAATACTCTAGGGAGATTGGAAAACAAATACGAAATATTCATACTTTCAGAAATCTTGAACACCGTGAATACATTTGGCCAATGTGATAACACGTTTTATTTACAAAGCTATAGAAGGCTTCACTCACAAAAATGAAATGAATTCTTCTTCGAATAAAAATGTTTGTTCTAATTCCAACTAAATATAAGATGTTTGTACATTTATGTTTGCATCTATCCTTGTGCAAGTGTACCTACTGCCGGCATTGCCTATTCCAGGAAATGTGAAATTACGGCATTTGTTTTGAAGAAAAAAATTGTATTACAATTTTAACAGTTATATATACAGCACACTATGTATATTCACATCATTTTAATTCGTTGTAAAGATTCTTTCTC
Organism: Pogonognathellus longicornis; assembly: GCA_034694085.1. Classification (NCBI taxonomy): domain Eukaryota; kingdom Metazoa; phylum Arthropoda; class Collembola; order Entomobryomorpha; family Tomoceridae; genus Pogonognathellus; species Pogonognathellus longicornis. Next base: position 16,649 of record JAQFYB010003307.1, on the reverse strand, counting down.
ATTTTCGTAATTAAACTTCAATTACCCAAAGCTGTTTCAAACAAATTGCAGAACATTTTAACGTGTATAATGTGTGTTTATACATTGAATGGTATGAGCGCTTAACCTGCCTGCTTCTTAAACAGCATCATATGGTGAAGATCATTTTAGACAAATGACGGCTGTGCCGCACCCACAACACAAACATTATCATGATAATGCCCCTGCCTGTGCTGAGTAGGCAGATAAGTATATCCTGCTAATAATAGAGAGCAAGCTAAATACACCAATGACTCTAAGGAATGAAAAGAATTCTCGTAACTTATTTCGCTCTTTAGATGATTTCTGCTAATCTAAATTATCTTTCTATGCTACTTGTCATGAAAACTTTTGCCTTTCAATGCACCTTTTTTATGTTGTACAAATTGGCTACTAATAAGTATCACACAAGTATCAACTAGCCTACCCCCTCCGAGTGCTGTTTACAATACTAGCATAATTTTCTATAAGTTAGTAATTCAAATGAAATAAAATTGATCTAGACTGAAATTACGGTTATGAAAAGGTCTCATATTAATCAAAGCGTTTCATAAACTTCTTCAGAGAGTTAATTCAGAATATTCCACGAAAGTAATAAGTGCAATTTGAGACAAAGTAAAATTCCAACTTTACAGAATTTTAGCTGATTGTGAGTTTATGAAAAGATGCTTAAAGAAGCAAATAATAAACGTTCGAGGAATCCATTTATGTGCTTGGTTTTGGCGAATCACTTAAATTAAGCAATTCACTAAAAGTGATTCTTGCTGTTTGAATATAAAGGAGAACAAGCTTCATATTTCAATTATTATCCAAGTGTGTTCAGTATGCATTGCAGAGTGATCAGTGATCAATCTATATTATTCGCAGCAAATTGAATGTAATAACAAAGCGTAGGCAGTAAGTAGGTATTTATTTATATTAAAAAAATCTTTTAGCATTAATTCATGCGGTTGTCTTACGTAAGTTGTTCATTTGGTTGTGTAAGTGGCGTAGGTGTGTTGATACATTCGTATTAAGAAGAGATTACAAACTTGCTATAAAGTTTGCACAACACATGTACATATGTACTTACTGCAAAGTTTTAAACATGAAATACATTATACAACCATGTTTACGTAAAAAGAGCTCACATGCACTTACGCAATCATGGAAGCAAAAAAATACTTTCTTGAACTTTATACAAAAAAGGAAATGAAAAAGGATTTTAATACACTATCATCATCATCACGTTAACAAGAGTTTAATAAAGCATATATTCTTACCAGTTCTTGTGTAATCAATTTACAGATTATAAAAGCTTTCCCTACAAATTACTTATTCTTAAGTACCTAGCTTATTATGTAGGTAATAATACGTTATTATCATTATACTAACTTGTTTTTTTTTAAATAGGACGATTTTTCTGAAAGATTCTTTGGAAGTAATCGACTGAGATAAAAATTTGAATGAGTATGCAACAACTGTTTCGCTAAATATTTTAGTTATGCTGCCCACGCAAGTAGTCCAGCTACAAGTTAGTATTATCTGTCAGTAGTCCACAATGAAGTAAAAGGCTCATAATACTAAGTTTGTGCAATTTATTTAAACTATGCAAATGCCAGTTAGATTTTCCCATAGTCGGTCTGAGTGGTCTAAGGCATATTATGGTTGGAGGCTGAATCATGTGTTGTGTATCACGGAGAAAAATAAGCTGTCTCTTAAAGTTGCAAGAGTTTTACAAGTCCCAATGGGGCTGTTAGAGTTTTTTAAGACCTCGCTGTTTCTATCAGATATGGATACGCCCGTACAATTCTTAGATACTGGAGCGTTCCCAGAGAATAAATAATTTATAGTAAAGAGACTCTAGAAGCCAACCAAACGGATGTAAGTATATATTATACCTAGTATTTTTCTCACTCCATGTATTCTTGGCCTGTTTAGATTTCTAAAAATGTGAATAACCTTCGCTGCTGGAAAAACTTGTTTGCAGGGATTGCAAGAAAGATAACTCGCTAAGCGGTCGCTACAAGCTACGACTATTGTATTGTAATTGGGAATGATGTGATAATTTGCGTATTTGTAAACGTAAGTGAAAATGTTACCGATTCACCTAACAAGTACAGGAACTATCTGATTTAACAGGTGGTAACCTACATTATTAGCAAGCATTACCTTTCACATAAATACCTCTAGTATTCCACTTCTTATTACATATTCATAAAGTCTCACTTGTGTAATGCACATGAGGCAGTGCAGTGGCAGTACTAGGCTGACTAATGAAGTAAGAACTGCGTTTAAACAGCTAGGCCTGTACGCAAACATTCTGTTTAATACATAACTAACCTATAAGTACTACGTAAGCGAAACTCAAGCTTTTAGCCATTACAGGGAAAGCAAATAGCAGCTCCCAGAGGTGAAACTCGCTCGCTTTGTCCGTATATAAGATTCACATTCAAAGGAAGTATACAGAAAGACATTCACAGTTATATCATGTAAATAGTTAAATAGATTGCATAGTTTTTAATAGTTTTTCACGCCAACAGACTCAGAGAACTTTATGCTAATAAGTAAAACAGGAGCTTTTCAACTTGCTTAGATTCGATTCTTTATTTGCCCAAGAAAACGTTGCGAACGTTGACCAATTTAATATTGCTCCAATTTTTCACTGCAAAATTAATCCATGCAACTTAATTAGTGTGTAGGAAAGTTACAAAGCGTGTATAGGTATTTATAATGTATTAATAGTAATTTACAAATATTTTCACATTTGCATTGGTTTCTGAAATCTATTTCTTATAATTATTACAAATTGACACATTCGGGAAATTAGATTACAAACTGTAGAAATATTCAATTTTTTGTATTTTTATAAAAATGAAATTAAGTTTGAATGTAGACGATAGATTCATCATAAATTCACAACCATAGCTAATAGTCAGTAGCACAAAATGCCAAAATATAAAAGTTCTCTGGTTAGCTACTTACGATACTGTGCCACAGCTAATTGAAGTACCTAATTAGTAATGCTGTTTCTGCAGGATTACCTAATTGGCAACACAAAGGTGTTGTATATAACAGGTCTGACTAAGATGAAGAGAAAGTAGAGTTGCAAATGTGAAGATGTGCAAATTGTGTATTCAGCGAAGTAATTTTTAATTCATATGCGTGTGCTGTAGCATGTGTTAATACGAGTGGTAGTGTGTAATGTGTAAGGGGCTGACTTTGGTGAAACAAGTAATTGATAGTAAAATAATGGCACAAACCTAGGAGGAGTTTCCCAGAGTGGTTGTAATAGTAATGATAATAATACACATACTCGAACTACATACACGTAATGGGTTTATTATTACGAGTGGAGTAGCGAAAAGCTATTCGAGCGAATTGGTTGGTGATGTTGTAGATGTAGTTGTGTGTATGTGGTGGCAGTGTGGATTATATTGTAGAAGAAGAGTATGAAAAGAAAGTTGTTGGTACGTGACGTAAATGTCAAAGAGGATCACACTATCCGCAGAGTAAATAAAAGGACCACATTCATTTCTCTCTTGCAGCTCTTGAATCGTTGGGGAGTAAAGAGAATGAAAATACGAAGCGAAAAGACCATAATAATTATGTTGAGTCTACGAAGTGCTTCCAGATTTTCATTAGATAGTTCTTCCGAGTATATATATACGCACGTGGACTTGTAGAATATATAGACACAGTGTACCTACATGTCTTCCGAGCATCTGTAGGAATACAGGAGACAGAGATGTATGTATTAGGTAGATGTTCTTTCTGAAAAAATAATGTCATCATACGGACATGGTAGTTTGGCCACAGTAATAAGAGAATTGCTATAAGCCTTTCACTCGAATGGAATCTGTTAGCAAAATTAATGCAATTTTCCCCATTTGATTAAGGATTTTATCCGACACAGACGGAAATGAATAACGATGTTATCTGATTCAAACTCAATTCTGTTATGGTTTTAGAAGAAGTTATTTTCCACAAAAGTACCGGCAAATTCTTTACATTTTCTTCATTTTTAGGTGTATAGGCATCGTGTAAATCTCAGCCATAGTGTAACTACCTTGCCATCACCTAACCATCCGCAAAAATTATTCATGTAGGTATGTGGCATATATATATGTGGTAGTTCTCATTCAAGGCTTTCTACACAGAAGCCAATCGTTTTCTGTCTCACATTCAGTGCTATACTCGACACAATATTTTATGTGAGCTCATAATCTTCTATCTTTTGATTTTTTGCCACGTTATATTTTTTCTGTTACATATACATGTATCAGTATGCTTGTCTATGAATAACAGTTTTTTTGACATATAGCTACTAATATAAATAATGCGACTAAGTAAGTATTGATATCGTAATGCTAAACTGAATGTTGTAGTCAACCAGGGAATTCATGGAATTCGTATATTAAAAAGTAATAAATGATTTAAGAATTCATTCTAACTAAAGTTGGTGCTTCCTTGTAGTAAAATAATTATATAGTTCTAGAGTATATATGATACTCTCATAATAAACAGAGTCTTGTTATTTTTTGTGTTGCCGGTATGTAGTATTATTCTACAAGTAGACATACACATAGTATGTTTTTGTAAGGGGAAGAGATGTATGCTGTGGAGCTACTACGGAAGGAAAGTTTGTGGAAAAGAAACTTGCTCTAATAAAACTGTCAGAAGTCATCTAGTTGATCACAATTATTCTCAGGTATGTCGTATAATTTAGTATAGTCGTCATAAAAGAGGTTAGCGTGAGTAAAAACTTTAGACTGAAGGAATGGAAGAAGAGAGTAGTCTCCAGTTGATATTTAGTGTGCCGAAAAAAGGCTTAGTGTTGGGGTAAAGCAATGATTGCCTAATTTATTACTCTAGTAAATCAAACTCCTCATGATATACTAAAACTTTAAAAATGTCTCATCTAAGTCTTACGAGCGAGTGCTCGTCCTAATAGCCAGTAATAAATACAAGTTCCTTATTCATCAACTTTGAAATTTGTAAACTCACAGATCTCTATATTATTTCCGTCTGCTACGACAAATTTACGCAGAAATGCATTCAACATGAAAATCTCTGAAGAGTGTAAGAAAGGAGTGAGAGAGAGAGTGAGTTAAATTTTCATTGCTGCGAGCAACGAAGCCCAACAAACCAGTTCTATAAAGTTCTAACTGTCTGATGGCTTAATATAAAGTGCAGAATGGATTTGAAGTCTAGTGAAGAAGAAGAGTAGCTTAGTAGTTGAAAAATGTTGAAAGGAATAAATTAAATCCTGCAAACGTAGTGCCTTGATCTACATAAAAGCATTTTCTAATTAGCTGTTTAATTGAGATTTTTTGCTTTATTTGACAATAAAGACAGTTCAACTCTTACAACATCGACCTCGTTTAATCAAATGCGGAGGAAACGAAAAGGTGATGATGTGGGACTAGCTTAAACTTACGTATTATGTCCAAAAGCAATTCAAACACAAGACAATGACAGAAGCACAGAATTTACGATAGAATTTAATTATTCCTTTCCGCTCCCTTGTATTTACATTCCGTCTGCCCCAATTCAACTTTAGTCTGTTCATGGGCGAAAGCCGAGCTTTTACTACTCCCTTACTAGCAGTTAACTTGAATCTTGGGTACCTGTCTGTGTATTTCTCTCTCTATGTCTGTATGTACATTGTCGACAAAACGCACGAACAAAAACAATCATCTCAATCCGTACAATGACTTTCACCGCAGATCTATCAGTATTGTTCTATTATTGGCGGCTAAGAGGCTTCTACTTAATTTACATCAGAAATAATTTTCCCCCAGCAGAATCAAATTACTTCCAGGAGCACTCTAGTCATAGATATACATGCACATTCGTATCTACAACGTAGTCTAGTATCCAATCTAGTCCACACAAAAGCAGTGTAGTACCAGCTATTTGCATGGTTATTTATAATTTCCAAATAGGGGAAATTACATACAAAGTGTGGCAGTTTACGTTAACTAACTATATAGACGTTTATATACACGAACAAGGGAGATAGTAACTACTTGGTCTGACCGTCTGATTAGTGTACTTCTGCTTGAAAGAAAAGGGTTGTAAAGTAAATTATGAATACCATCCCGTTTATCATGAGTTCAAAGTAGCAATTATGAACTCTGCTTTGAATCTTTAAAAGTAGAAAGCATGAATAAACTACCTACTCCTACTTTTGAAGCACTCAAGGTGCAAGCAACGCTTTTTAAACGAATTTTATTTCCCATGATTTAATTAGCCCAATTACAAAATCAATCACGTTCGTATCCTGCATGTGTCTGAGCACAAATTAAAATTGAATACGTATGTACAATTTTGCAGAGCCAAAGGTACAGATATATTTAGGTACTCGATAATATGTTGTGCGCTGTTTGTGCTGTTGTTAGGGTAGGTAAACACACGTAATAGATTGTAAATTATTAATCACAATGAAACGTATTAAGTAAAGCTACTGCCTACATAGGCATATGGAATGTAGATATAAATTCAGTTATGCATGAGGTTTGTAAATGTATGTTTTTAGATACTTCGATTCGATTCGCTGATGTGTTGTGCTGACAAGGTTAGACAAACCATCCATTCCTTTCCTTGTAGAACATTTACTAAAAATAAGTTCGTAAGGTGATTCATGCTGAAGGAGCCATCTCTTTCGCAGCCCTAAAAATTGTTCCATAACCCAGTCTTGCTTCTGCAGAATGCGTGTGTAAATGCAATATGCATAGCATTCATGAAAAACTTGGAGGGTAAATTTATTTTATTTGCATGGACAGAGAGCGGTCGCCTTTCCTGTTGCAAGCAACAGTTCTGTCACAGTGAACACTTTTACAGGTAATAATATATTAATGACATATTCTTCAGAAATTCAACTTTCTATTAAATGGGCAACATTCAAGTAATATCCTCATATCGGGTAGTTACTATAATAATGCATTGAATGTTTAATGAAACCGTATAAATGCAGATAGTCTGGTTGTAATAGATTTGATAGTTTGATAGATATTTTGATAAGTAACCGACAAAAACCGGCAGTATTTATCCATGCTTATTATTCAATATATAAACCGCTGCTGGGTATTTCACTTTTGAGGAAAATTTTATTTATTTACATTTGTGAAGCAGGTACACTTGTTACAAGGAGCATAATAAACGGGTAAAATATCGTAAGAATAAAATGTTTATAATAGTTTTAAAAATATCGATGATGCTTAAAACAACAACTAAACAACAACCAAATTGCTATAGTTTAATATACCCATCCTTCATTATGAATAACAACCTATGCGCAATGTCAGTTTAAAACCATTTCATAGGTGTGGATGGAGAGCTATCTGTAAGATAGGAAACTAACAGAATGCACATTTATATGAAATCAATCGATTAGAAATTATACCTACCTTATGAAAATTGTCTAATTAGGCAGCGAAACTCTTGAATGAGTTTCTTTCATTAACACATACCAACTATAAATAGTGTATGCGTACTCTCATTACCTTCTCCTTCTCATTAAGAAGCCCCTCTTAAAGCTATCCACTTTGTTCTAAAAGGAGTACCACTTTAAATTTGCGTGTTTACAAATACCTTTAGGAACTGATAGCACAGCATAATGTCATTATGCCTAAACTTGTATTTGAGCTATTATAAACAAAAAGTGCACCACACTTACGTACTGTCTGTATACTGTATTACTGCAGAATAAAATTTCATTCTTAAATATTACATTCACAATTATAGTGTTAGCTAACCTAATATTATGGTTATTTAAAAATTGACCACATGATATATCTCTATATATACAATTAATGGAATAGATAGTTCATACTTATACATAGTTAGTACTTAGTACATAAAATAGAATTCCTGCCAATCGCATATATCCCATACATAGAACATTAATATGCATAAATTGGATTGGAAGTAGGACGGACAAGCTTGCTGGGTCAGTTACAAATACCGAAACATGTTATTGTATTGTACTGCGAGAAAGCAATGTTTATCTTGGTTCTAAAGAAATCGAGCAAACTTTTACACATCAATACCTTAAAATTATTAATGGTTTCATCGGACCATATCAATGTCCTGTCCAAGTTGACAACATTTGACTAAGCTTAGGCACAATACATACATAAATCTTTATATACAGTTACTGTACTTCAGTGAAATCATTTCTTCGTAAGCAAAAGCTATGCAAACTGTTCGGGTGTAACTCCCTTATATAAGCTTTTCTTTCGTGCCTAGCTTATTTGCTTTTATTGTACGTATATTACATAGGAATAGTTCATTGGTTGGAATTTATTGGCACAACTCAAATGCCAAAGCTGTCACTAGTTTCTGTGACTGTTGTGACTAGACTTGTCAAATGTTCTTGCAGGTTAGGCGCTCAACTTTTCACTGTATATTATATAACTATGAACTGATATGAAGTTAGGTAATATCTTCAAAGATTGGAAAAGCCTTATTTCCATTTCCACAGTCGGTATAGTACAATGAATTCCCATGTGTTTCCGAAACTTCTGTGTTCCATAATAATAATACTTCTACGCTTCAACTTCTATCTTACGTACTCCCAAAAAGGATAGGATAACTTTATTCTACCAAGCTGCCTTGTTTAACCAACAAGACATACTTTACAGTAAGTAAACATAAATTTTATCGTGGCTTGTGCATACATATTTCTTGTAGAGAGAGAGATATTTGCAAACCCTTTCGGTTGATTTTATCTACTTTCTCTACCTTCAGTCGGGAGTTCATTTTCTAATGAAGTAGTTTACCATACTAGTGATTTTCTAAGAAAGCAGATCCTGGGTTTCTAGTAATCTAATAGAATACCTAAAAAAACAAGGCAAATTTTACTTCGTTTTTATGTTTCTATATCTATTTTGTTTACGTATTTCATTTTAGGTACTGCTGTGTAATACTATTGGTACTACCTGTTTAACTACAGTATTCAAAGTTTTCCAGTTTATTCTGCTGCTTTCACAATCATGTAAGCGTTTTGTTATGTATATCTAGTTGTAGATTTTGTTTTCAATAAAGAAATTTTGTTGTAGTACAGTAATGGTAGATGTAGATTATTTGCATAGATGATTGTTAATTGTGCGTGTAGGGCTACATATGACAATTGCTGTGACGTAGTAGAATTGCTGCACATAGATGTTTGTCAAAATGAAGAATTGATTTACATGTGACACTCCTTGGGGTGTAATGGCGAAGAAAATGCCGGAAGATCCAGCAGGACCTAAAGTTGTTACCATTGCCTCCCAAATTAAAATAATTCAAATCGTTTCGTTATCTCAAATTGGGGTTGCAATACTTATCGTACTAAGTCAGGTAAGCCTTCATAAAACATTAATAGTACCTAATTCGTAAAACAATGAATTAGCAATGCGTATAATGCGTAATTCAAAGCTAGACTTAATGAATTGATTTAAATTACCAAAACTCGTATAGTTGTTGTATATTATATAGAAAATAGAAAGTTTGATTGCATCTTATACTGTATTGTAGCACTGAAAGTACAAGGATGAACATAAAAAATTATTTCTTTTCATACCACAGTTTTGAGCCTAATTTTTTAATTATTTCTGTAGACATTTGCAATTGCTGCATCCAATGAATTTGCTACAAGATCTTTGACTGGTATATGGACATCCTGGTTTTTCTTTATGGCAGCTGGGTTTACACTATTTTGGTCAGCAAAATGTACTTTCAATGGGTAAAATTATGAACTTGAAATATCCATTGACAATTGCTAGTCATCTTGAAATGTTGGTGAAAGTATTTTCTCTTTGTTTCCATTTGTGTTTAGGTTATTAGCAGTTTTAGTTCTTAATATAATAGCAGCCACTATAGCCATTCCCCTACTAACTGCCTGTTTTATTCTTCTCGGCGTCTACAATTTTGTCTGGGACGTGGACGAAGAAGGTAAGTAATGAAAGCGCTACTACACCTTTTATGTATATTAAATACCTTTTCTCATAAATTTTTATGAGAACATTCCAAAGAATGTTTAAAGAGAAATGCAATCGAAGCCGTAAAGACATTAAACAAATAGACTTTGTACAATACATAGCTCTAGGAAATAAAAAATTCCAGAGATACAAATAAAAATCAGTGAGTATCAAATGTGTTGTACAAGTATTTGTAGTGAAAGTAGTGGATGTCTTTATATCTTAAAAGGAGTTTGTCTGTAAAGATACAAATATCTCGTGTCAAACGGTGCTTGCATTTTGTTCTCTCTCAGACTGATAGACTAGAGTCGGAAAGCAACCCTGAAATATTTATGAGTTTGCTTAACTATACACACTACAAAGAAATGGCGTAGCTACAGATAGTTGCCTCATTTTGGATGGACATACTATGCCTACTCTTAATAGAACAGGCAAGGCAACCAAATTCTCAAGCGGAGAACTATATAACAACCTTTAACAGGAAACTAATCAATACAGTCCATTACGAGACGTGTAGGTTTACTTTCCTCGCTAGTAATAGTAAAGTGACAGGGGAAAATGTATACAAACTGCTTTGCAAGCAAAACGCAATAGTTCTAGTAATCACATGACTGCAAAGCAATGTGAAATCTAATGTAATGCATACATTATCCCCACTAATATAAGAATTCTTGCAGCTCGATCAAATAAACCGAGTCTACATGAGCCACTATTGGTCCCTACATCCTACGAAATAATTTAAGGCCCTATATGTCGCTTCTTTGTAGATTTCCATGTTGATTTCCTTGACTAACTATTACTATTTTTATATACATACTACATAGGAGTTTCCCCTGTCAATTACAAATTGCAATCCTTAATATTCTTCTGCCCTCTTGTACACATGCACTTATTATATACTTCTAAGCTCTTACTACCGTTCTGTAGTAGACATTTTTTACAAATAAAGGTAAAAATGTACATTAATCCAATGCATGTATGTGAATGCAAGCAAATACACAGAATAAGAATGTTACATAAGCAAAAAATGCATGTAACTATGTATACATGCAAAGGCTGAGGCTGATCTATGTTTCTTTTGTGTGTGCACATGTCAAAGTACTTCTACTATTAGCATATCTCTTCGTTGGTACTACTGAAAGTAGCAGCTGAAGGTATATAAAGTACCTGGGTTGTATACCAACATAACATTAGTACTAACAGCTAGCTATTTGCTCTTTCCTGTCCTCCTCCCATGGATATTTCCGGGCTGATGTAAATGTATGTAAATGACCTGTAACTTATGGGACAATAGAAAAGTTCATAAAACTTGGTGGAATTGAGAGCAAAGCTTGGCTGGTTGCTAGTTTGTGTAGTAATAAGTGATAATGGAATAATGGTTTATAGCGTCAGTGATAGTAGACGCAGTAAAAGAAGAGCAGGCAAAAGCAATACAAAGTAGTCGGAGGCAGCCAGACCTTGTTCCCTGTGCGTTATCATTGTACCGACAAAGTAAAATTGAATTTGTTTGCCTGTTTGAGTAAAGACAAGAAAAGAACACTGGTTGTTGTTATACGAACATAGATATTATTAGAGACACACAGAAAGAGAGACAGTACGCAGAGTGAATTGTTAGCGAGCTTCTATTATTATCTACATGTATATAATATAATATGTATGTACCTAGAGTACCTACACAAGTATATAATACACAGATCTACTAATATAAAATACCCGTAGGTACCTACTACTAATATTGTAGATAGCAAATGTATGTGTCTCTCTCTCAGATGTATTATAATGAACGTGGACTTAAATTACAAGTAGTGCATACATACATACACAGTGGTATACTAAAGTAAATATAATATGAGGATATGATGTATTAAGAGAAAGCAAGGAAAGTGAACTACTGAAGGAAAGTGCATAAGTAGGAAAGTAAGTATGAGGATGGATATGAAATGGATATTACAAAAAGCTTTATAGACTGAAGAATGGATGGATGGATGAGACGAAAGGACGGTGTGGCTGATGCAGTAGTGGTAGGAGTAGGAGCAGCAGCTTTGAGTTTCACTCTGGAAATTCCATTAAGTTCCTTCTATAATTTCACAGGAGCTGCCTTGGTAGGATCATCAATAACCCTCATGACGACAAATCTCATAATGATTTCCACCAGCATGGTTGAGATGGGTTTGAATGCCTTCAATGCCTACAACTGCTACTTCCTCGCTTACGGTGGCCAGCCCAAAGATGTAAGTACTTCTACAACATATTATTACTGTCAGCAATTCCAAACCATGTACTATGAGCACTAAAGCCAAACCAAACTCTTCTAACATCATGGACGTGTTTTGGTTGTATGTATAAGGAGGACAAGGCTATACACACATAGACTGGCAATACATACGCAAATACATACATAGTAAATTTATATAGTGCTATTATTAAACAAACAAAGCAAGCTAACTTAAAACTAAGGAGAGACAATTATTGCATTACGTAATTAAGTATCACTATGTATGTATGTATATAACCAACTATCACAAAACTATCAAAGTTTTTACCTACAAACTCCTAACCGTGCTATAACCACACATATAATGTACTTTACTAATTGCAAGAAGGCATTACATGACCTGACTGTAATGTAACTGCGACTGCAGGGAACCACGCTTAATGGCTCTGTAATACAAACTGTTCATTCCTTTCCTTCCTTCCTTCCTTACCGACACCATAAAATAATAATATGGCTTTATTCAGCAGAATGCATCAAGGTCTTCTTTAATGAAAAATTTCGCCCTTATTTTTAGGATTCATACATCTGTAAAATATTATGTGTTTTTTACTAAAAGGAAACAATGTGGAAGTGTTAGCAAGTGGCAAACAATAAAATTAATCAAAATTACATGTTCTTGTAAATGGTTCTTGTTGTTTTGTAAATACAATGTAATATACCTAGTAGTAGTAATATCTACATTATGTGAAACATGCACACAGATATGTAGTACCTAGAACTAATTTAAAAGCTCGAAAATTTCTAGAAACAAAACTTGAAACAAACTTGAAACGTGTAACAGAATATCAAAAGCTTAGGGTAGAAAACAATACTGACAAAGTTGGAAAGTCTATGTAATTTGAAACCTTTGTTTCTAGACGCATAGTTGTTCTCTTTTGTTTACGACCAACTTACAGTAGCTTGAGAGTTGAGATTACACAACAAAACGTTGACAGAGATTTCAATTTCGAAAAAGTAAACATCAATTAATTTACCAAATGTTACATTTGTTATGAGCGCACTATGTATTTTGTACTACATGTACCTTATAAGCACATTACTACTTTATTACAGGCTAATATCCGTTTGAGAATGCGTAGTTAGTATACGTGTTATAAATGTTAACTTTATTATTAGGTAGTAAATAACATTCACAATTACAAGTTGATTTTTGAACTGTGCTGTGGATGTACATAGGGACAACTTCTCTTTCCCAGTGTATCTAATTCTGATTAATTTTTTACAGGTTAGGCTTATTTCCTATTTCCCTTACTGCTTGTAATTTAATTTACATCCCGATGATGTCTTCCTTCCTACTACTGGGACTACTAGATACTGTAGAGATACATGCCTTTATCACAAAAATATAAAATTGTGCTGTATATTTCTGCACAGCAGATTTTATTATATCATTAACATCCGCTGGGACGCTAAAATACAATATATAGCTACAATCCATACACATAGCGTAGCGTTTCAATTCATTCCATAATAATTTGCTTTGCAACAACACGCACACACCTGTCCTCCTGTCTACCTGTTAGTGACTAGTGAGTCTGTCTCTGATTAATGTTCTCCAACCACACAGCTTGGGTATAAAACTCATTCCTCAGTTGTAACTGGAAATCTTTGGCAGTTAAGTATAATAAGGATTGTAGTACGGTGTGAACAAGTTGTATTATGCTTGTTTGATGATGGTGATGGTTGGTGGTAATGATGGATTGAAGCATTGAACTTCCTGTCGTTTCCACTAGAATAATTACGATCAGACTTCTATCAAGAGTTCTATGAGCATGGAGGCGAATGAAAATGATGTTCCAGCCGAGGAAACCAAGTCATCGGACCCGGCAATGCCTCCACCACCTCCTGACTTAACTGTAGCCCCGACGGATATCCTTATTATCAAGTATTGCGGCATGACTGGCGTCCTTTTGGCTGTAATTATATTCTGTGCTCAGGTGCTACACAATATTTGACAGCAGTATCTGTACACAGCACGAATCTAATTTGCACAGATATACGTGCTTTTTCTGTATAAAAAAGGTCAAAAGACGTGAACGAAATCGTGAATTATTTCAGACATCAATGCTGGCGCTGGGTCGCAACGACGGAATCAAAGTTGGTTTGGGTATTTGGGGAGCTGTTTACTATGCGGCTACTGGAGTTGTCACGGTATATAATGGATGGAAGCCTTCATCGCAAGGGTAATCAATATAAATATAATTGCATTTGGGAGTTTAATTTTTCGACATGCTTCATGTTTTTTTGATTCGTTGTGTTTCAGCACTGTGGCTATTTTTATACTACAAATAGTTCAACTGATCATTTCAATTCCAATGGTAGGAGTAGGTTATTATGTAGTTGCTGTGTTTGGATCTTGTATTCAGCATTCTCCACTTCCTGACTGTGTTAACACAGGTACCGGTGTACTTATATTACATCTTAGGACAACTAACTTGAGAAATTCTATCCTACTGTCGTGGTAAATCCAAGCAAGTCTTTGTAATTTCATTGTACGTATTTTGATATGATTTAGGTATTGGTGAAACCATAACGATCACCATAATGGCGGCCATAATGGCTTTATCTGGAATGGTACAAGGGTTACTTTCTCAAATTCTCATTTTAATCTGCGCCCAAGCAGTTTGTGGAATCCGTTGTATGGTAAGTGCTCCAATTAGCAGAGAGAAGTCATTTTACCCTTGATGTGTACATTAAGCGTTCCAATTATCTCTACTAATTTGCCTATTATTACCCAGCAATGTACAAATCAAATTTTGTATAATGAAATTACAAAATCCACAGAATATTGCTTCTAAAGCTCAACGAGATTAATTAATAATTACTTACAGGTGTCTGGAGCTACAGTATACCCTATGCTGTAATAACAAAACCCCCAGTATTTACTAGCAATGAATTCAGAGCTAAGATGAGTTTTAAAAAGAACTGAACTTAAAGTTATATCATGATTTAAAGGTTTTTAAGAATTATAATGTAAAACAATAACTACACACTGATATGTATTGTAAATTCTGTCAGTACGAAAAAAACATATAGCGTTTTTGATGACGATATATATAATAAAATAAAATATTTCATAGCAATTATAACAAACAAATCAAATCAAATTGAATGTACAATATTGACCCTAAACAATGAAAATGGCCTATCCTCTGTGGCCACTAATTCGAAAGTGAGCATACTACATACATTCTAAATGGAAAATGCCAACCGTTGCAATGTGGCATACGTCATGTTCGAATTAGTGGCCACCGGGGATACTGTCACGTTCAATGTTAAGAGTCGATATGTTTTACTTATTGAATCATTGATCGTTAATTTGAAGACCTTTATAAAAGTCGTGGAGTGCATAATATAATCATTTGTTCATGACAGTAAGTACGTAAGTACAATTATAATTTTATATATAGGACAAGCTTATAAGGTTAAGTTAAATACATATTACGGTAACCATACGAGTATAATCATGAATAAAGAGAGGAAAACTGTCTGCATATAAAAATGACTTATTATATACAGTTTTAATATGATGTCCTTTCAGTACATGAATTCATTCTTGCCGTTCGTTACACGTACTTGATTCCAGGTACTTCTTAAAAACGTCAAGTATTTTCTTAGCTCCGTAAACTTTGCAGTCTGAACAATTATAAAATGGAAATTAAGACATTGGTAAATGAACGTTAATTTTTTACATTAGATTTAAACAAATACCTTTTGGTCAATTCGTCTTCCTTTTCTGATTTTGTGTCTGCCTGCTTGAGAGCTGCGCTCGGTACCTCAGCCATTTGTTCGGCGATTTCGAGACCATTTTCTTCTGCAATTTGTTGAACAAGTTGGTCCACTTGATCCTTAGGAGTGGTCAATGTTGTAGCACTTCCCATGGCATCTTCCATTACCTAAGAAAAATTACAAATCATTGGTCTACATTCCATATACATTCAAATAGTAGGTATATTATGGGTTCTCCTTGTATTTAAACCATTCAGTAAACACTAGAGAACACTAGAGATAAAGTTGGAATTTTATATAGTATTGTGAACAGTAATTAGAATTACAAGTTGACTGTCGCACATTCATGTATGCTCAACCACAGTAACCAAATATTTTAAGTTGTATAAAGTAATCGGTACTATAAATTCAGTTAATTTAAGATAAACGGTTCGACATAAACTAAACGTTATACATTTAAAGATACTGTCTAGTATTTAAAACCGTATTATTATAAAAAGTGGCATTAAATTGTTAGTTGGTACAAGGACAAAATGAGTGTTAAAAACAATCGCTCAATTGTTTTGGTAAAATAACAAATCATTAAGAAATTCATTGGTAAAATAGCAAATCATTAAGAAATTCATTGGTAAAATAGCAAATCATTAAGAAATTCATTGGTAAAATAGCAAATCATTAAGAAA
>JAQFYB010003306.1:0-19985 GCA_034694085.1 Pogonognathellus longicornis | reverse complement strand
TATTATTAGGTATAAATTTCATGTAAAAAGTTTCGTAGTCGTAAAAAGATATTATTTATTCTATTCTAGTACATTACCAATTTAAACTAACAATGACATAATGACAATAAATACTAATCTGCCCTTACACTGGTTACAATTGGGAAGATACATTAAGAAATTAAAATGACATTAAATGAATATTCAGCATTTATTTAAAATTGAAATGTAACTATCCTTAAGTACCCACTTACTTTACTGCTTTTGCTAAACCTATATAGTATAACAATGGCTTACCGTATTGCCTCTATTATCTGTAGTAGCATCCCCTCTTATTAGAAGCCTCACTCTATTAACCCCCCCCCCCTGAAGCTACTTTCCGAGAATAAAAGCCTCTCTAATAGTAGCGTCCCTCATGCCCGAGAATATTCAAATAGGCACCCCTAATATAAACACAGATTAGTATGTATACCATTTACTGTAGTTTGTGGTGAGAAGCCTCCCTCCTGAGATTGTGGCGAGAAGCCTGAGTAACCTCTATCTATTATAAGCCTCCTCTTGGCATGGATTTTGCATATTAGTAGCCGGGGCTAATAATAGAGACAATACCGTATTAAATCATTATAGTAAACTAAGTAGTACAGATAGCTATTTGAGTTATAAAAGTTTTAATAATATCCCATTCACTGCCATTAACGAGCTACAGAGTTAAAAATTAAACAAACCTTTCATCCAGCTCATACAATAATTATTATTTTAATGGATGAAGCTGGATGAAGGGTTGGTTTAATTTTTGAGTGTTAGGCTACCGTGTATAGAGCGTGTCAATAGCAGTGATTCCATTTGTATGCATGTACACAATTGTACACGCGTGTATATGTACATTTATAATTGTTTAAGCAAAGATACTGTATTGAATACCCAAACGTTACTGTATTGAAGTTGTATACATGTATTATTGTTCAAATCAAAAGGGAAATCTGAAGCGAAGGAAAAGGAAGCTACTATTCTTTATACACTGATAGCGTGCAAAGTGGAGAGGAAGATGTTATAAATAACTAAATGACATGACTAGCATTGTAGAAATTTACTCCCATTTGGAAAAGAAACATTGTAAATTACATCGCAACAAATAAATGCCCTTCAGAGTCAAGCGAAGGAAAAGCAGGGAATTTGTATGGAACACTTTACACAAACATCGCGGAACAAATTATTGTTGGACTGGAAGAATCTCCTATCTGGTTTCACTATGCCTTGCGTGTGCACAATGACATAATACAATAATAGGATTGTTTCCCAAAAAACAAGTTGTATTTAGAAATTCCGGTGTTAGTGATTTCTGCTATTCGTGTCTCGCACTCACGATCGAGTAGCTTCTGTGATTTCCCTGCAAGAGGGGAAAGAAATACAAGCCCTAGAGAGAGAGAGATAGAGGGTCTGTAAAAAGCAAACAAAGGGAAACCATGGAAAACCAATGAAAAGAAAATGTCAGCTAGGATTCCAGGAAAGTGTTAACTAATGTAACACATAGTAGTAGACTCTCAGTGTATTTTCCACACCAAAACCAATATACTCTTGTGTATATGTACATCGATATAATACAAAACAACCCACACACATATACACAGTGCAAAAATCCTCCGACAGCCAATGAAAACCTTACAAAAACTAAATAGAATCCAACTCGAGACTAAATTGCTAAACTGAAAGTATAGGGACAGTATTAAGTCTATAGGTACTTATGAGTACAGATGTACATGATACGACTGGATTGGATGAAGCACACACTCAAGAAACACCACATCCCGTACTATTATTTTAGCGAACAGAAAAACTGAAAGTGCCAAACAAACCAGTAAATGCTAAAGTCAAAGGAAAAAGTGAGACTCAAACTGGGAGCAAAACAGTCGCTATAAAATATAATGCCTTCAAGTATTCTCAGACAAAGTGTGTAGTGTGTCTGCCGATTGGACTTGGAGTATATCTGTAGTTTTGCAACAAAGTATTTCGGAATAGCCGAAAGCAAACAAAAGATATTTCCTTTCACCACGGCCACCCCACCACCACAAAACTACACTCCTCACATAACTTACAATCAGTTTCAGTTTCTCCAGTTGCTGTATTTGTGGTTTCCTTGTTGCATTTGTTTCAGTATGGAACGTTGACTTCATCTCAAACATCCCTCATTTCTCCAAATACAAAAATACGACACGAACGAAAGAACGTCAAAAATAACTGGATTTAATCAAGTCTCCTCCTCCTACTATTTCAATTACAACCACGCAGAAAAAGGAATTACAAATACTAGAAGTGTTTTTCCTTTCTGGGAAGAAAGAAGGTATGCAGTACAATTACCTAAATTGTTTTCCATAGGAAATACCTACTAAAAGTGTAATATTATATCATATCTACAGATACTCTGTACAAACAATCTCATTTCTTGTCCCAATCATGCATTTTACTCGTTTATTGCAGAAATAAGTAACACAAACTAAGTGCATAGAAAACAGAAAATCTCGAGCAATTTCCTTATTGCCATAAAGTTCGTCACAGAGTGGCCCATACTTCTATTTCTTTTAACTGTATACCTATCTACACTTTCATAATTGCTTTCTCAGAATTCTCATCAAGCTTACTTATTATATATACTTTACTAGAAATATCTAGGTATTTCGTATTTCTATTGCATCCTTCCTCCTGCATTCCTTATTCATACACTACACACTGTCTGTTGTAAAATAGATCCTGTGTTCATTATGAGTTCCATGAAACAAGACTGTACCTAACTAAACATTAATATTATACATCAGCAATATTGATTTTTGATTGCCATATTGAAATAATTCTAATTCAGTTTCCTTTGATATGTAATGAATAGTTGTGCAATCTTCCATTCCATACACAAACACATACATTCCATTACCATTGCTCATCGCATCATTTAATAAACTATTTACAAATTGAAGATTTGATGTAGGTATGCGAAGTATTCATCGAACTTCTTTTCTTGTGAAATGAAATAATTTTTCCCACTATAAATAAATATCATATAATACATGTATTTATACCAATCTCCAATTTATAACGATTACAAATATTTGTATTAATAAATTGATGTAGGTATCATGTACACAAAATTTGTTTTTAATCTACTGTGAAATGTATAAGCTTATAGCTCAAAGAAAATCTAAAAGCATTGAACATTAGAAAAGAAAGAAAGTTGGTGCAGTGATTTGTTATGGCTGTGTCTATTTGTTTCTGACGTGTTGAACCAGACTACAACAGGCCATAGATCCACTGCTAAAGATTTACTTCCAAGAATAGAGAAATCTACAACTTGATTTATTTGTAACTTGTATGTTGTATGTATGCAGTACTATATAATAGAGGTGAATAAGTGTAGTGTTTTGGTGTGAGTGTTTGTGCGCAAATACTACATACCTCTTTGTTGCTCATATCATAGCACAGCAAGACAACAAAATTGTAAAGCCAGGTGCAAAGGTTGAAAGGATTCTCCTCAACTTCTGTTACTGCAGCTATTAGTGCTAATACATTCGTCCGTAGTGTTGTGCCAGAAAAGAAAATATTTAACAAGAACAATAGCTCTATACTGAATGACAGTGTATTAAACTTGTACTATATCATGTCTTTTTGTGTAAAGAGACTTATTGTTAGTGTTTGCCTTGAGTGACAAATGTTGCAGGGATTATATTGTGTGTATTTTTTGAATTATATTGTTATTGATGGTGTTTCATAAACAAACAAACCAAAATGAATGTCAAAGGATCCCCAAGAAGTTTCTAAGTACCTAAGATTATGTCTCACCATGTTCTGTCGCAAATTGACATTTCCACATATTATAGTGCAACCTTATTTTGCAAAAAAACATACAGTCTCACGTTTCTAGAAATTCCAAATTGCATAAAATATTATACTACTACTGCTACTTAATCTTGTTTGTTCCTTGTGTAATACATATGCTACTAATGCTACCTGTGTTATAAACAACACTTCAGAAGTTACAGTACAATAGATACAAAGTTGAAAGTTGAAACATACAGGATAAAGAAATGAAATATGACGAAATGAGCAAGAATCTCAAGAGAAAGTACTAAACAACTCAGCTTGAAAAAGCTGTCACAACAGCGCAGCAGATTAATAAAGAACGTGCATTGAGACTTTTCCAGAGTCGTCTGCAGAGTGTCACAATTCACAACGAGAGAAACTTTTTGTGTTCTTCAGTCAAGTTATTCTGCTAAGTATTAAAGAGAGATATATTCCTCCTAGTGCACCTTTTACCTTAACATACCTACGTTATTGACACACAGATATAGCCATTGCATTCGTGGATTGAAATTACACAATGGTTATCCTATTTTTGCTTCTGTTTGCCTCCCACGCGTCCTATTTTGGTGTTGAGTGCAATAAAGGCCGAAGCTCCAGTAGTGGTGGTTTTCACAACAGTCCTTATGAGGTAACGACTGAAGAGCCTTACGACAAACATAAACCTGGAATAACCAAACAAACCTTCAAAGGAGACTATGAAAGCAGGTGAGGACATAGAAAATCCACTTTCTCATGTAGTCGTAGAATAGTAGAATGTACGACTTCTAGTAGGCACTTCAATGTATTATTCAAAGTCAGATTAATTGAAAGCATTTGTATTCAAGAGCAACACAAAGTATATAGAACTATCTATGTACTGTTGACTGTGCACGAGCACACGTGTATAAATCCACTTAATTCTTCATAGAACTCAAAATGTCACTTAATTAACCTTTCAATTGTTATTACTGGAGGTTATTTCAACTACCTCTTCATTTTGGATTGGATTTACGGATTTCTGTAATGTGTTCAACTATTTATAGATAGACATGCTCTAACATTGGAAATTAATATTTTAATATCATTGTATGAACATGTGCAATCTATCTATCTATGTGCAATCAAAGAAACAAGTGTTTATGTTATCCCTATATAGGGATTATAATAATGTTTAATTAACTAAAAATATAATACAATCCCATCAATTACGAACAGGTTTGTTTGTTTGAGAAGAAATAGAGTGCATAAAGGAATTGCATTGTGTTCTTTCCATATTACATTGAAATTTGTTAAATGCTTTTCCAGGGTTGTATCGTATGTCGATCTGTCTGTTTCATAACTGAGTTTCCCTTTTTCATCTATCATCATCTGTCTCAACAGCAAAATTTTCTTTTCATCCAATCAACAAGCATTTTTGACACTTAATTTATCAATACAACGTGTACTATTACATGATTGTTGCGTCAGACGAGTTCCTATGCAAATTAAAATAGTATAAAAGTTCGTATAAAGTATAAAGTAGTTTTTAAATTTTCCTGTTGTTTACAGATGCTTGGAATTTGGAATATTATGTAATATTTTAAGTTTATCCATGTAATTCATAGTTGCAGAACGTACGATTTATATTATTTGACTATAATTTCATTTTTATTTCGTAACTTATGTAGATTCAACTTCCTTTCTTAATTTTATTAACTCAAGAACAATTGCATATCCAGGTGTAAGGTCTTAATTTAGTTCCAACCTCCTTTAAATTATTAAGCAGGTAGAAATTTTTTGAAAGTTGTTATTTGTAAAATTTGAAAATCGTAACCTTTTACAAAAAATGACTGTATAAAAAATTACATTTTTATTGCATAAGAAACTGATTAAAATTTCTGTACACGCCTTTGTCTCGAAGTGCACAAACAAACCCATCACGAAATTCTTTCATGCAAATCTGGTTTCAAGGTTTCATGAGTTTGGGAATTTTCATATAAAAAACGCAAATGGAGAACTTGACTAAATGATATTAAAATAAATGTTATTTGTATGTATTTCAGTTGGGTGCCTGGAATTTCTGCGGCGGTGATAATCATAATAGTATTTCTTATATCGCTCTTCGCCTGTTGTATCCATTGCCCGTTTTGTTTTGTGTACCGGAGAAATGAACCACAGAGAATCGTCTGACAAACAGAAATGTAACAGGAAGGAGGATGAGGAAATTATCACGGAAACAATCATACTGACTAAATGCTCTGATTTATTTTAAGACTTTTTATACCATAATTATATTATAGCCTATATACAAATACTCTACCAATTATTACCACTGTGTATAAATATGTAAATATAAGTGTACACCTGTCGCTGTGTCTGTCACTGTGGCTTATTATTAATAATATAAAACAAACCAATCTCACTTAATATTACTTCAACAGTATAGCATACGAGAAGCTACACATTAATAATTCAACTAAAACTAATACCACATAAAATATAATGAGCATTAATTTTCTAACACTAACAATGTATAGTGCACACAGCCTATAGCTATGTACTTAGAAGGTACTATGACGTAATACTATACAATACAAGCTATTATTACTACTAACAGCGCAATTACTGGTAGAAATGTTACCCGCGAGAGAGAAAGACACAATTGGCCCATTTCTATGTGAGCACATGCATTATGTTCACTCCATGCTTCACGCAACACTACAACTTCTACTTACAATTTACAAAGACCACCACATTGGTTTTCGAAGAAGTGTCGAGTAATATCCTTAGTTGAATTGTGTGTATTTCTTTCGCTTCGGTTCGTCTCATGAAATCATCTCACCTTAACAGTATTATTATTATTATCTTTCGTTACACAGAGTTCTATTACTATCATTAATCTCATGCAGTAGCAACCCCAACGTTTATTTCATCCGAGAGCTTGTCGCATGCACAAAAGACACGGTGTGTATTATCAGTTCATCTTACACAATGCCGACAGTCAGTCAGTGAGTCGTTAACTATTATTATTACTGTGTTATTCTGCCTGACTGTCTGACTCCTTGTTATTTCCAACTTGCCGGCTCGTTTCTCGGACATCTCTTATTTCATGCATCCCCTCTTATAATGTAACATGATGCTATTCCATATTAATTCATTCAACACCTATCTTACCTACAAGGAAAGTGAAATTTGTTACCAAGACCTTCCAGTTAGCTTTCGTTGTATTTATTGTATTTATAAGTAGGTACTTACATACGTGTCATGTTTGTTGGTTGGTTTGGTATTACACGAATTAATACACTACTTACTTATAGATGTAGACTTTACGTAAGTGTAGAATTTGCAGTCTTTACAAATACAGTTTTTTACTACAGTGTTCTAGATATTCCAATTACATGGAACTACTGATATTGTAAACCAATACAATTGAATTATTGGTTCATGTGCAAAGTGTATTATTATAATTTCTCAGAATGGATGAATTCAATTAATGATTAACAATGAAATTTATAAAGGAATCATAAATGATAATTAACTAAATTGAATTGAAATTTGTAAATTCGGGGAACGAAATATTGAGCGCTTTGTATATAAATGGCAGTCCAATAAAAGTCATTCACTAAGATAAGGATTTATAATTTTCCGTTTAATTTTACTCAAGTGTATTTGTATGTAGATTATATTATGTGTGTTGATTGGGAAGAGAAATACTAATTACTATCCACTGGTGCATTAATCTAGAAATAATGAAAGAAGCAAATTAAAGTTGTAATTAGTACAATGTAAGATTTATTAAGGATTATTATTAGACTCAATAAAGTTGAATAAAGTGAAACAGTATAGTCAATGAACAATAATGTTAATATATTTATCAAACTTAAAAATTGAAGTCTTTTAAAAGAAAAGACTTCAATTTTTAAGTGGCAAAAGGCCACCTTTGGATCCTCTGACGTGACAACCGTTGGACCAACTTTACTGATCAACTAATCTGTATCGCATAATTTTGTTTTTTTACATTCCTTAGCTTCATTTTTACTCTAATTATCATGTATACTTATAGGCATACAGGCATCGGCTACATAAGATCTATGATCCAATAGGGTCTAAAACTGTATTATAAAATTAAACTATAAAATAAATCGGTAAAAACTGGAAACGTTAATGAGGGATACCTACATGTGCATATAGTATACAATTATTAGGGCCATTAAAACAAGAAAAACATTTATGTATATTATAATGTCTGTCTGATACACACCCAGTAGCTATAATTATTAAAATTTAATAGCCATACCTGTTCCATAGACTTTTCCGTATCGTTCCATATCGTTGCACAACTGCTGCACATTTTAAATAAATAATGATGCAGTTAAATGCATATTTAATTTATTTAGTTATATCCTTCCTTCATGAACATGAATGCGTTCCACATTTGCCGTACAACAAGCAATATCATGCAATCAAATTAAAATTTATTATATATAGTAATTCATATTATCTTTTGTAGAGAAAACACTTTTTTGGTAAACAAGGGTGTTTCGGTATCGGAATGGTTAAATAAATTAAGTAATTATGCCTACCTATTATGTGCAACAAGGAAAATACATAAAAGAATGCAATGAAAACAATGAAAATGCATACAAAATTCAATAATGAATGCAACCTTATTTAGTCGTTAATTAAGGAATAGGTGTGGCATTTATGGAATAAGTTTTAATGATTCTACTGTTTGTGTTTATGCATAACAATTCTCTCATAGAATTTCCGATTTTTGCCCATTCGTTTACGTGATCAATAAAATCACATTCATGCATACTTAACTTTCAATGCGCATCACATACGGTTTGATGCATCGACTATCACAATGATAGTATTTGACAAATGCAACCTATGGGACAAAGGAATGTTTGATGAATACACAAATAATGCACAGTGTAACTCACAAAGAAGCATAAAAATGAAAAGCCTATAGGCAAAGTTACATAATATTTAGTATTCGGTTGTGCGCACGTTGATAATTTTTATCTTGTCACTTTCAAAGTCAAAAGTACTTGTTACAAATTACTCCGAATATTTGCCGACATTTGTTTGTTAAGCTATCAATCAATCACGGTGTATATGCAAATAAACGTTCACATCCCCAATGCGCATTAATACTAACCCTTCTTTATCACTTTTTGGCTTTTATAAACTTACGTCAATCAATACAGTGTAATGAGTTAGGGAATTTTCACGGATAGTAAAATTTTACAAATGATGATATCAAGGTGTTCTATTTATTTACTTAATTTAAACCTTCATGTCATTAGTTCAGCAATAATTGATGGACAGTTTCCCGAAGCAAACGACTACTACTACGTCGTAATCGAAGTAGAACGGGGCATTCTAAGTAAGTGTTTCTATTTCTGCAGAAAATGGGAAACAAAACTCAGGATTTCATGAATCCCATAAAAATCGAAATGTGCAAAAATAGATAGACAGTATATACAGTTGCAAATAATATGATTCGCAGGTAATAAAAATGATCAAATCAGATGCATAACTTTATTAGGTAGCTTTTACCCAAAGAAGTGTAAACAATTTGTATGGACTAGTGAATTTATTTGCGTGAGATAAGAATTTCACTCTCACTCTACACTATTTACACTGAAAGGATTGTAGATCGATTTGTAAGTAAATATTACTTACAAAACTTTATGCTAAACCACTGTTTTGCCTTTTTAAGTGATCCTGCTATTTAAGTGTAAGAATGCTCTTAAAGTACTCCCAGTCTTAAGATACTTAAAGTGCAAGAGCATTCTTTGTACTTAAATTACAGTTCAGCAATTTGTATATGGTAAGTACTTTAGGTACATATAATTTGTATTGAAGAACAGTTTATACACGGGATGCCTGCCAGGGATTCATCTTCATCATTACTATAGTATTACTTATACTGAAAAATCCTAATTGCAGTTGTGTAAACCATTATGCTCTTTATACTTATGGGTCACGCACGATTGTTTTTGTGAACGTACCTACTGTGTATTTGTTTAATATATTATAATGACTAGCTTTACCAAGTAATGCTTAAGGTCTTCGTGTTTGTGTGTTCAACTTGTGAGACAACAATGATGAATTATACTGTAGATCTGTTCACAATAGACTCACGTACGTTTTCCATATCTTTAAAACACGTGTAGGTATATTAGAGGTACACGGAAACTATTTTAAAGTATATGTATTTCTATGTTTGCCTTGATTATATACTATCATAACGAATTTATTGTTAGTATAGAGTATTGCTTTATGTTAATCCTGGTTTTGCATCATAATAGTCAGTTCCAATCTCCAGTTTTGTATTACAAGAACAAGGCCGTATCCAGAAATCGATTTCGGGGGTGGGGTCAATAATCCAACATGACAAACAAACGTGTCAATAATCGCTCGAAGTAAAACAATTTTGGACAAATTTGTGTCAAAATCAACTTAAAATACATCAAATTGGCGCACAGAGCGAACAAATGTGGAATTTTTTTGTCCTTTCAGGCAAATAACTTAAATTTTTCCGATTTCGGGGAGGGGTCAATTGCCCGTTTGTCCCCACCCCTTAATACGGCTACGTACAGTACTATCATTTTTATTTAATCTAATGTACGCAAGTATATAGGTATTATACGCATTAAAGGACACTTATTGTTATATAGTTACTTTTTCAAATTCGTCAGAATTGATCACTCAAAAATACTAACGCACGTTTTGGTTAGTAATGGGATTTTCTTGGTACCTACCTATGTCTAACTATCAACTATTGCGTATAATCTTCTGTACTTACACATAGGTACCTAGTCACTTAAGTATTTAATGGAAATGCTCCTATGATTCACAGAAGTACAACGAATTATTTTTTATGTATGCACAGTGATGTATGCACTACCTAGACCTACTAGGCTACTACTATATATATGTAATGTATTACCACTTAACACGAAATTAGAATTATGTAAATAACGTTAAATAACTAATGCTGGTGGAATGCATGTATGAATGCATACGTTGGGTGTACGTAAAAGATTGTGGTGAAGATTGGAGTACATAAATATGATATTAATAGTTAATGAGTGTAAATTGTATTAAATGGGGAAAATTGTTGTGTACATATCTTTAATGGACTTTACATGATAAATAAATAAATGTATGTATGCCATGTTATATTGAAATAATAAATGAAAAAATGAATCATTGCTTACCAAGTAATCTCGATTTACTTTCTATTAATTCTTTTCTGATGTATTTCCGTCCAACGACGCAAATTGGACATTAAATATTTCTTACTAATTCTCATGAAAGTAATATCATATACAAATATACAATTCGTTGAAAAAATCAATAATTTATTAATAAATAAATCAAATACTATGTAATTGTATGTAGAATGTTTTATGAACGCTAGTTATGAAAATGGATGCTTTGAAACATTTTGTGACTTAATTTAATTTTTTCACAGTTTACAATCAACATTATGCTTAGCTTTACTAAAAATTTCTTCAATAGCATGCTTGTGATTTCAATCGATATTTTTTACAACGGAAATAATATAAATGAATATCTACTAGTATATAGGTGCTTGAGAGTCCTTTCAGTTTGTATTGTAATGCAAGTATTTCAACTATCTGTAACTGTAAGATCATACAGTATTATTAATTTAATAATGTGATGTATGCAAAATGGAATTTCATTTCGTTCTTGAAAAGAAAGGCTTAGGCATTCTATGTACAAAACCTGCTTGAAAAGCCATGTATGAAGAATAATAATGGGATGCGATGTATTATTAGTGAAAGCATTATTTGAGTTTATTAGCGTAAGGTCATGTTACTTTATTTCAGCATTAAGATCAACACAGTTACAGTTACAATAATAACAACACATCATAATCCTCTGACATAATATAATACATAACATGTTAACATTTCAGTATCATATTTTATAATCATATCATATTAAGCTGTAGCTTGCTAGAGTTGGTTGTGAATATAGCAAGCTACAAACCATTGGCCTAATATGCCACATATACACTCACTTACAAGAAGTAAGTATACATTTCTTCGTCGTACACATCTTCTTCATCTTTAAAACATGCAGAATGACTTACAAACAAGCTGAATTACGTTCACAACGCAATTTGACTTACTCATCAGTACCTTTAATAATAATAATAATAATATAATAATCTAATAATAATAGCCATAATGATCATCATGTAATAAACTTGCTACAGAGAAACAAAATTTTCCTACTTCATTAATGAATTTACCAAGATTAAGATACATAATAACAACATGAATAATCATAATAATAATAATAAACATGAATAAGAGTACTATGTACAATATAAAAAGCCGAAAGGATCCACCATCCACATAGTGTATATAGTAGTAGAGTAGTAGTAGTAGTATTAATAGTGTACCTACATAGTTTAGTATCATAGTATTAATAGTACAGTAAAAGTAATGAATAGAATAATGAATAGAATTAAATGAATTAATTAAATACGAATGCAATTGAATCATATATTATGATTACCTAATAAAGATAATTTAATTTAATAACACAGAGACTATGTAGAATCATAATGATATAATAATAATATAATATACATCAAGCCCGTTAATGAAAATAACAACAATAATAAAGGTAAAATATTTCTATGAATAATAATAATAATAATAATAATAATATTTTATGCAATATACATAATAATATATAATAATAATATAATAATATAGAATAATAATTAATTATGCTAATATTTATATGAGAAATCCATGAATGATGCTACACTACTGTTTTACTAGCATAATAATAATATATTATGAATACGCAATGATCAGTGTGTGTCACAATGTTAATAATAATATAATATATAATATATGTTGATAATATATAATAATAACGATAACAATTCATAATATTGTGATAATACTACAAATACAGTTACCTTTTGATTACTTTATAATATAAGATAATAAGCACAGTTCAGTTTTGAGTTATTCATTTTATTATTAATGATTTAATTAGTATGATAATTAGTAACTAATCCGTTATGTCATCATCATCTTTATTAAACTCTTTGATTGAAACTCCCTCGTATGTATTTCTCCTCTACTTTTACATATACCCTTAAGGTATATTATGTATGTATGTATTTTTATTACAATAATGAGAGTGAATCATTTCCTTCTCCTTATACATTAACGTTACATTTTATAGCATTATCGCATATTATCAGCTCTGTCAGTCCTTTACATTGCAAGTTAGTAATACATACACAACTCTCCTTTCTATATTATCAACAACCGTCTTTAAATGTAATTAGTAGCGTTAACTTGTAGTTAAGGTACTTGATTATCATCTTCATCACCATTTCATATCATAGCATCATATCTCATAGCATCATCAACATCCGTATCAAATTCAACACACAATATTATCAGTGTATATATCAACAAACATTTTCATCAATCACCAATGACACACTTCACAGTTCACATACTCACAAATATTTTTTTAGTCACATTACTTTATGCATGCACCATACCACACCACCAAACAGTTCCCCCTCCTCTCTTTTTCCTGTATACTAATTAATTTTTCGATTTTACTTGAATGTATGTATTTTATGGATATTTTTTTTAATAATGTGATATTAATTCATAGTCAAAATCCTTTATCCTTTATCCTTCTCATTATTCTCCTCCTTTTTTCGTTAAATCACAATACTATGTACGTCTCGTGTATGTATCATCATTCTCGTTCCTATCATTCATAGCTACTAATTAATTGTTACTTCACTACGAAATAATTTTGAAGAGTTTTTTTAAATACTTAGATTTTAAGAACATTCGTAATACGTAGTAAGTAGTAATGTATGTAATTTTTTTAGTAATTGTTTTTCACTACAATTATACAAACATCCATTCTCCAACACACTAAATATCTTGCTGTAGTATATTGCACATAGAATACTTTCACAGTTCAATTACATATGTATGTATATGTATGTATGGATATTTATAGCACTACGTAGTACGACAAACAATTACAGTTAATTTTTTCAACTTATCTTATCTAGTATTCCCTACACTGCCTTGCCTCCTACATACTATGGACCCTAATATTTAATTACCCTTCCTTACACAGAGATTGATTTTTAAAGTTTCCGACCGACTAAACTTCCTAAAGCTATATAGTTGTATGTAGAGATATGGACTAATTTACCACAAACTAACTACAGTCTAATCTAAAACACTCTAGTACTCTAAATCTAAACACCTACACAGTATCCTAACCCTATTCTAACATACAATTTTTCTAGCACCTACTAAAGCTAAAGTATTATTTTTTAAATCCCTATTACATAGAGTAGGTTTTGTCAACTACAGAGCTAGAGCTACAAACTACGAGTGTGTACATTTTATGCACTGAATATTAATATTAATGCTACAAACACACACTACTAATGTAGTAGCACGTAGTAAGTATATTTAAAGTAGTACATATTACTAGAATATTGATAATATTGCTATTTTTTATGTATTGTAATATCACTAACAACAAGATCAGCTAAATAAGTTAAATATTTGGAATTCTGTTGCATTGCATTGATTGATTCGATTCGATTGATATCAGTAGGTATATAGTCATACATACACACGATGATGTTGGTAAATGTAAAATGGTAATTAAATGGTAAGTAAAAGTAAATGGTTTCATTCTACTAGTAAAAGTATATAGTTTAAGTAATAAGTAGCACACTCTATACATTCTAAGTAATACAACATACTACTTAATTACAAGAGATATCATTTTCATGTAGCATTTCACAGTATGTAACTTACATAATATTTAGTATAGTGTGTAGTAGCACAGAGTACAACAAGCTACTACTAGCAATGTCCATACTGCAAATGCTACTACAAACAACAATCAATAATATAATGTGTACAATAATAAGAGAGGATTTTTAAAGATTTGGTTTTACATAGGTAAATAGTGTATAGGTACTAATAGTATTTTAGTCTACTATGTATGTAGAATCAATTCTATTAAAATAATCATAATTCCTATTTTACTCTCATATACATAAGTAGTAGTAGTATTTATTAAATTTACTAGAAAAAATCTATGTACCTTCCACAGTGTAGGGTAGAGGTATTTTTATAAATAATCAAGAAAATAAGCTATGTTTAATAATATAGGTACTTTTAAAACTTTAAACTTCAAAGTAAAGTATTTTATGTATCTTTTCATTTTATAGCATCTCTCGTTGATATAATATTTAGTCATAGTAGTATTTAGCTAATTGTTAATAAACGAAAATATTTTTTGTAATTCATACGAATGATCAAAAAGTAATGTATAAGTATATAGGTAGGTATTCATAGGTAGTGTTAATTACTACTACAATTACATTGATTCAATTCAGCAATAGTTGTATACAACTTGATATACTAATTATCTTGTATTATTTTTATGTAACTAGATTTTCTACACTAAGATTATTTTATCATAACTAATATTTAGGTATATAATTGTGTCAGGTAAGTGTATCAGTGGGTTTGGGTGTTTAATTAAAAATTAATTGGGTATTTTTATCATTACTACCAACACTAAATAGTACAAGTACTATAAAATATTTATAGTACTTGTGTCTATAGTATGGGTAATTAATACAACACATTAATATGCCTTAGGTAATTAATGTATGTATGTGTGTATGTAGAATTATTACATAGAAATCATAGCCATAATAATATTAATAAATTATTCCTCTACAAATCCAACAATTACAGTATTTAGTACATACTATTGTATATAATATTTGCTAAAACTAATTACTAGCTCCTTGTGGTTACTTTTACATTTATGTTAATTAATTACCTACGTTATGTAGAGATAGTCTTCATCATTCCATTACAATGTATCTGTAATATTTATCAACAAACCTTTCCTTGATCATGTCGTTCCCTTTCTCATTTTCGTGTCATTCTCGTTAGCCATTTTTATTTATTTCTTCGTTGCTTTGCTCCTTACTTACTGATTTACTTGTAGAATATGTGGGAGTATATAGTAAGTAAGTATTTTAGTATTTTTTGGGTGTATCTGCATGTTTTTTTACTAGTACCAAAAGGTAGTACTACAAACTACACAATGTATAGTAGCTACTACATATGTGTACTAGTAAAATGTTTAGTGTACAATCTTTCTGCTTTTCTATCCTCAAGTTTGCTATTTTTTATTAGTGATTTAGTAATATACATATAATATACGTAACGTATACCTACACACGTCCTACCATTAGTATTCCTTCCTCTCTCGAGTACTAATGTACTCTAGCACTGTGGAGAGAGTGTCTAAAGAGCTACTAAAGTAGTAAAGAGTGAGAGCACAACATTATTACTGTACTTAATCAGATCTATTCTCTTCTTTCTCCTCAAAAGCATGTTTTCATACGTTCATCTATACTCATACATGTTAAAGTACTATATAATATGTTTTCATTCGATCACGACTCATTATCATCATCCTCAACATCATCCTCATCATCCTCATCATCATCCTCATAGCATATCGTTGTCATTCTATATTAAATCATGTATTAGTAGATTTTATCGTATAACTCTAGAGTACTATCCTATGTATCATCACTTTCTTTTCCCAAAATCACCACGGTTTATTTTATACGATGCATATATATGTGTCATTGAATGAATAGTCTTTCAAGTCTCAAACATTACTTATTCAAATTTCAAGCCACTATTTCCGTATCGTAATAAATAGTACAGTACAATTAGTGCCAGGGTATTTTAATTACTTTAGAGACACACATAGAATACACTTGGAAATGTATGCAGGTAGCTAATGTATTAGATACAATGTGTAAGGGCATAGTCAAATACATTGTATGTAAGTACATGAGTGTCTTGAATATATTTTGTGTGTGTTTATGTGTGGTCTTTAGTAGTTTGGAATACACTGCACTTAAAAGTGCAATAATATTAAGTATTGCATGTTTTAATACAACAATATATTATCATATTTCTCATTTCAATTTCTGTGTGTGCTTTGTCTTTGACTTTTCCTCGACGATTTCTCTGTTTTTTTTACTCGTTCCCTTTCTCCTTCACTAACTAAAGCATTCTACTTTTACTTACTTACATGGATTTTTCTGACTCGTTATTTCGGCACATATTACGTATAATAATAATCATGCTCGTTCACTATCTCTGTATTTCTGGCCGTTCCTACTGCTTTACACATGTAAGTGTGCTACGAGTTTTACGATATAGATATTTATACTACACTACTACAGTAATTACTTAAATTCATTACCTTAATAACAATTAAGAATAAGTAGAGGTAAGTAAAATGGATTGTTTTCGTTCTGTTGCTTTGCGTTGCGTAGCATTGCATTTTGCCAGGTCAAGTTGTGTTTTCTTCTTCTGTATGTATGTATAGGTATAGGTATATTTATTATTATTTTATGCATTCTGGGTTTTTTAGTTCTGAATTGTGTGTGTATGTGTGTAATATTGTGTTTGTTATGTAGATCTTGGTTTTTAGCATTCACATTCTTGGTTTTCTTCTTCTTCTTCTTCTTCCTTTCTTATTGTATTATACATATATGTATTGTATATATATATGGCTGCAGTTGGTTTAGCATGGTTGGTTTTTGTGTGTAGCATTTATTTAATATTCACATTGGGTTATGTGATGAGATGAGTTTTTAGTAGTAGTAGTATGTAGTAGTAGTAGTATGTAGTAGTAGTTGAAGTCTAGTGTAGAATATTATGAGAGCCATTTCCTCACTTGTGAGAGCGGGCATGTTGGTTCAGTGCGCTTTTGTCGCGAAACTTTTTGCTGCACTTTGGACAGTTATACGGCAATTCTCCAGTGTGCGTACCTGTATCAAATATTTACGTATATGAAGTACAGTAATAAACACTGCCAGTGACTCAGCACTGTTCAAACCAGAAATCAAATGAAACTAGCCATTATTTTTAATTTCTTTATCCAGGTGAAATATTGTGTAAGCATTCTATAAGTAGGAGGACTTTGTTAAAGAAGTGCATCGTAACGGTAAGTATTAATAGTACCTATCAGGTATTGCTATTAGTAATGCAAGTACGTTCAGAAGTTCTATGTGTGTGTTCTCCAGTGAAAGCAATCAGGTGAAAGTAGAGCCGGGTTAGTTTAATACTAATGCTACGGGTACTATGTATGTACATGTACTAGTGCTAGTACAAGTACTACTTTATATACAAAGTGCTAGAGTATGGCTCTGTGTGTCTAAGTGTATGTGTGTCTGTGTGTTTTCTCCTGGTGCATATTTTATTATTAGACTTACGTAAATGTTTCACGAGATAGTCCCGACATCCAAACTTTCTTCCGCATTCAGAGCACTCTTGACTTTTTGGAAGGTGGACTCTTCGTCGATGTCGGTTCAGCGTTGCCCGCTGGGAGAAACTCTGACCGCAGTCGGCGCAATGATATGGTCTCTCACCTACACGTTCATACAAACAGACATTTCTGTACAATTCATTGAATGACATGAAAAATGAGGAGTTTGAGACGAGACAAAAAATTTAAAGATTAAAATATGTCATTATTTCTTAAAATGAAGTACTCGGGGTATGCTGGCATGAATGTATACTTTATACTACAATGTACAAGAAAGGATGAAATTGAAAAAATAAAGTTTGGAGTGTACATTGAATGGTTTATGTATGTATTAATTTTACAGTATTGAGATTTGAGATGAGAGAGTGATAAAGACATAGGGAGAAAAATATTCATTTGATTTCATACCAGTATGGCTCCTCATATGAATATCCAAGGACTGCTTGTGCATGAAAGACCTCCGGCACAAATGACATGGAAATTTCTTGGTTTGCAATTCAGAATTATTATTGTTTTTATTCGGCATATTGATGACTTCCTCTTCAGTCGGTTTGGTTCAACTCAGTACAAATATCTCAAAAATTCTCACGAAAACTGGACACCGCAACGGAACAGCCTACAGACGAAGCTATATGCTACGAGCAGTGCAGTAGGCACAAAATAATCAGATATTCATTCAACATTCAATGAAGAATGAATTTTTAAATCAGTCTCTTAAACTTGCAATCAATCACCGTTCCTTTCCTTCTCCTCCGCCTCACTCTCGTATAAAGTCTCCACTTAATAATCAATTGATCCTCTCCTTCCGATCTTATTATGTCTCCAGTCAATTCTCTCTCGAAAAAATCAGTCTTACTTATTCATTTTCCCAGTTACTGGTAATACCACATACCTATATATATATTAGACGTATGTACTTATGACAATGTACGTAGCTAAAATATTAATATGAAAAACCGAAAATCAGTCGCACCGGCTTTATTATGTATGTAGCTCTCTTATTCTTCTCTCTAGAATTATATCACTTTACGTCGCACCAAATGTTACAAAATGCAATCAAGTCAGTGCAGTCGCTCCATTAAACGAAAAGTCAAAAAGGGTATACTTACGTTCAATTTATGTGTATGCACTCTCTGCACTACTACTGTTGTGGACTTGTGTGTGCACTGCACTACTGTACTGTCTGTCTCTGTCTGTTCTGTACTTACTTAGTATTATGATCCGTGAACAAACACCTACTTCTTTCTTACTTGCATACAACTAGTACATGCATAGCACCACCAAACAGCCCAACAGACCTACAGCTATACACCAGACACACGGCCAGTGTTACAATAGTATCAGCCCAGACTGCTTTGTATTGGTTCTCAACTTGCAGTCATACAGCGTGTCCGACAACTCAAAACCTATGCAATTCGCAATATGCACTATTGCAAAAAAATCGCATTTGCGAAAATACCTCTTTTATGTAATTGTATGCATCAAGGAACGCAAAAATGGTACCTAACTATTGATTTTCATACAACAAAACGACCTGCATATTTCCGCAATTTCTTCCTTAATGGACTAGTAATTACTGCAGTAGGTACTTCAAACTGCAGTAGGTACTTACTATCTTCTCAGGCTGAGAATCTTTTTACATTAATTATAGCCTTTCCATTAAACAAATCTATGAACAAATCTACGAGTAATTTCTGGCATTGTAAACAGACAAATGGGAATCACACATAGTTTCAACTTCAATGCAGTATGCACTCTGG
>JAQFYB010003305.1:0-19987 GCA_034694085.1 Pogonognathellus longicornis | reverse complement strand
AAGAAGATCGATGGCATGGCGAATGTTTGAAGGTCCATCGAATAGCAAGGGGGATAGTTGATTAGAGTTAGACGGAAAACTTGGTGGAATAGAAGGATGTAAGCCAATCTCGTCTAGCTCTGAAATAATTATAAAAAGACAACATAATTATTATATTATTTTGCATAATAAATATTGCAAATCTAAACATTAGAAATGATACCTTTCGTATTGAAAGCGTCTGTATTAATTGATTCAGCAAATTCACTTATATCATCATCTGAAGAGGATGATGGTGAAGAGGAAACGCTTGGTGTAGTTAATTTTGGTCGCTTGTGTAATTCCTTTTTTGAACTCAGGTTCTGTTTCCGTTTTCTAAGTCTACTTATTTCTCCGTCTGTAGTTTCCACAGATGAGGTATCTACGGCTCGAATCTCCCTTTTCTTTCCAGTCAAGAAATCGTCTAATGAAACAAAAAATAATATTCCATTAGTCCTTCTATAATAACTAATAATCAACAAATATATACAGTTTTACTTTATTTTGACTTGTAACAGTTTTCGTACGTACTTATCGGTTTTTTGTTTATTATTGCAATGTCAAAGTCGGTCCACGAATCTTTGGGATCTTCAACTTGCCTAATCGCTTCACCCGCTGGTCCAGGGGGATATTTACATTTTGTTTTATTCTTGTTTATCCATTTGGTGGGCACTAGCTGAACACTATTTTCGCCCAAAAATTTAACAACTGTAAACATTTAGTCGTTTTACTATTGCTTCTGAAATTGTACTGGAGTCACAACGGAAGACATTTACCACTGTATAGTAAATTGAATTGTTTTATTATAATTTCACCGACCGATAGAAATTACCACGCCGAATTGTGAAATCAATTTTCCCACGATTTGACGATGCGAACATTTAGATGCTAGAAGCGCGAATTTAAAATCTCATATGGATATGCATATAGAATACTTCCCATGCATATTCAGCAACGGTCCCTCAGTCCAGATTCCCAAAACAAAGTTAGCAATACTACCCACGTCTTATACGCGTGGTTCTTGCTCGGGTAAAATAAAATATGAAAAGTTGGGTTTATTTGGGGAATTCGGTTAGGGAAATGCGTCTTGCCCAAGCACATTTACTCGCAAACCAGTTTCCCTTTCCAATCCCTCTCTGCCTACGCTTAACCCTAAGTAATCCCCATTTTCTGTCTTCCTGGGATGCGACTCCCCTTCAACAATTCAAACTTGAAGCTCCCTTCCTTGCCTTCTTGGATAGAATCAATCAGCAAGTCAGGAATACAAATTGATGCTCCGAGAGCTCTCTCCAGCCATAAAGTAGGCAACCTGCATAGACTGTGTGCACATAATAAGGTAATAATGCTACATTTACTTACCACACCATACCAATCCCACAAATGCCAAAACAGATGAACCTCTCGCTGGCTCTCAGGATGACAATTAACTTGAATGTCCATCCTTCCACCGAGTCACCCCTCGTCATTCAATATTGTCATCGACATGCAATTATTGAATAAATATACCACCACATTCACAAGCTATTGCGGTGTATTTGTTGGGGTGGCATGGCATGAATGTACGTGAGGCAACTCATCAGTTTGCTTATTCGATTATCATCTACAAATAGTACTTACTTGTTTAATCACACAAACACACACACATATGTTATTAGTCTTTATACCTGGTTTGTTCTGTAGAAAATACTAAAATGCTGATTTTCAGTTTATGTGCATGGACGCTGGTCTCATTTCCATTTTCTTTTTAGTGTCTATATACTCATTGTGTGTAAAGTTGCTGAAATAGCAGATTAGTCACATAATTTCGTGCGTATTGATTACGATACTCGTTACCAATCGTGGATAATTACAGTAGATTGTTAATATGGCCAAGTACCTATACTTGTAAAACAAATTTGTAGCTTGGATGCTGACTCTGTGTGAATTAAGTATATCTCAGTGTGTAGCTTTGAAAGTCAAACTGAGTTGATTGCACACATCATAGTGTAAAGACAAATAAATGTAGTATTATATGTAGGTAGTCTTGTTATGTGAGTGAAAGGGTTAATTTGAAAACAGTTGTTTTCATTTCACTTTGCTGACTCTGGGAAACTAACTAGAAGTAAATTGAATTTTAACACACAATCATTCCATTTGTAAGCACTCATCGTGGAATTGCGAGAGACAGAGCTATTGACAACCAAAAATAGAAACGAGATATATAACTTGT
The DNA here is from genome assembly GCA_034694085.1 of Pogonognathellus longicornis. Classification (NCBI taxonomy): domain Eukaryota; kingdom Metazoa; phylum Arthropoda; class Collembola; order Entomobryomorpha; family Tomoceridae; genus Pogonognathellus; species Pogonognathellus longicornis. The sequence continues at coordinate 17,760 of JAQFYB010003305.1, read as the reverse complement.
AGAGTGTATGACTGTATGAGGTACTCAGAGCAATTTCCAGTGTAGAAATGTTTTCTACGAGCTTTGCAAAATAAAATTATTCCAAATTGAAACTCGGAGCACTTTACATTTCAGTCTTGTATGGTAAAAGCATAATAAAATATATTGCTGTTTGTCTTTGTGGCACTGCCATTTCACTGCAGAGTTATTACATTAAAGTAACTCATTGAGTTGCTTCTGTCTGTGGCTCTCGCATGTCCACTTAACCTAACTACATGGCAGTATGAATACGAATGAATAAACATTTCCTCGTATTTAGCTTCATGTAAAAATCCATTCCATCCACTGGACACAAAACTAAAAGCTTTATAGACAAAAACAGATACGACCAATATTTCAGTCATGCATTTGCCTATTTTTTAAAGCTACAACTGAAAGGATAGAAATCATATTAAAGGAATTAAGCCCACGTATTATCTTTGATTTATGTTGAAATGGGGTTTCAAGATTCGGATAAATAAATTATTGACAAAAGCTTCGATCGTGCTACAATTTTTAGACATTTTTCGAGTAAGCAGACAGATTTTCAGCAATAATTCAATCACCTTGGTAAAAACCCATGACTAAAACATTTTAGATTTCAAGATTTTTAGTAATCAGTTTTTAATAAAAAATGTGTGTGGGAAGAAAAGAGTTTTTGAATCTACGTAAGTCCTTCTCTCCAACATGGAAACAAAGAGTCACTGAACTGACAAAGAGTTTCCATCATGACATGAGTATTAGGAAGACGAATAACATTCATATGAGTTTTGTATCAGTAAAGATCATGTTAGAAATGAAAACCCGTACTACTCAGAGAATCTGTCGTTAAAATTGAATTGGGAATTCATTTCACAACTCACTCACCATACTTGATATTCAGATCCAATTGGATTTTAATCCTGTTACCTATAATAGACTACACATGAATAAACTCAATCTATCTATCAATAAAATCAATTTGTTATAAAATTGTATGCAAATAAATGTATGATAAGATTCTTATGAATTTGTGAATGTGTACTTCATTTATTCCGCAAGGACAACTGTTATGTCATCCACTGGAAAGGATAAATCTAGTTCGTATCACAGAATGAAATATTCGAACCATACTTGTAATAACGCCACAATAAGACATGACTGAAGTTGGATGAAATTAAGTCGTATGTGCCATTACTAGCAATTTAACAACAAACTCTTGGTAATACAGCATCAAATCAATTGTAGTGTAAAGCTGTTCTACCATGTATTTATTTGTATATGAAAAATGTGTCGGAAAGAACAGAAAACACAATCCAAAAGCTGCAATCCGGATTATTAAACTTCAGTTTCCAGTACCTAAAATTTAATCATTATTATCTGTATTCATTATACAACGAGCTACCAAGGTAGAAATGTAATACTTGTATCGAAATCGCATCTCTAATAGCTTGAAGTCAAAATGCAACAATTTCCTTACTTTTTCCAAATTCCAGGAATCTTATATCCTTTAAGGAGGACTGGAGCCGTGTGCTAGTAAAGGACTTTTAAAAATGATTACGTTATTTGCAAGAAAGCGTATTCTACTTCAAAAAATGTTAGAATATACAGAGCCACAGGGTATTATGGCAGTGGCACAATGAACTTGGGTAAACATTTAAGCATGTATTTACTGAATTATGGATCCTGTCTCCAGTAAAGCATTCTGGTCACTCAATGTCCATGTGTCTCTCTGTCTAACATATTACACGAAAGAGTTAAGATTTTAGCAGCGTGCCACAGTTGAGCCGAGTTAGCGTTTTGTAGCAGACATTACCATTAACCATCAGCAGGAGCAAAATCTTCCTTTCAGGATATAATCCGACTCTCGTCTCAACTTAAGACCGAATCCGCGCGTATGCACCATATATATTAACTTACTTTATATGTAATTTGTTCTAATATCCTTTACTGCTCTATACAACAACATTGGCTCCACCATAGAGGATTCCACATTGACTGTTAATGCACCACGGAATATAAATAGGTACCTAGTTGAATATGAAGTTTGGCTTTCGCTGATTCACGCTAGGGCACGTTTCAATTTTGATTTACTATTTACGAATACACGAAAACATATACGAAAACCATTGTATAAAGTGCAAAATTATATCACCTGTATGATTGCATAGATGGAATGACGCAGTATAACTGTACATGTTATTGTATGACATTAATTGAATGGGCGCATGGTGCATTGCACATTGGTCCAAAATGAAAGAAAATGTGGAATGCTCTATACTGGTAATGCTCTGGTAGTCTGGTACTGAAGAAAAGTGGGAAACTAGGTAGGTTTTTATTAAAAAGAGTATATAAGAACCACTCTTGTTTTTATGTCATGCCTTATGTGTGGAGGGCGGACGAAAGGAAGTCATACAAGTTATTCTGAAATACAAGTTTCATATCCACCTAACATCGAACTGGACCTGGACTTACTAACTTAATAAGTCACTCACACCGTGCGTCCACCACCTTCACCGCCACTTACCAAACCATGTAGTAAGTAGTAGTAAACACACACACCACACTATACAATATGATATGCCAGGAATGAGTCTGGCTCGCCGCTTCGTTACTTTTTAAAACTGCACTCCGGGAAGATATTATTATTACAGCTAAGTTTATACTTTATATCATGCCATCATCGCATCATTGCCATCACATCACAGATCACAGAGCACAACAAACTCTCACTCTCTCCCTATACTTACATTTTCACTCTCCGTCGTCCTCCGACTCTTTTTCTTCTTCATCGTCAGCAAATCAAAGTCAAGGTTTACAAAGAAAACTTAACGTCAGCTTTGCATTTCTATAGGCAACACGTGTAAAAGAGCACAACTCTACTGCCTTCAGGTTCCTTTGTCGACTGGAATCAGATTCTTGGACTTGAATTCTATTCTATTCCAACTGCACTATTAAACCATTGCTAATACACTCTCCAGTCTCACCACACAACTACTTAACTACCTGAGACCAACACAAAACTAAGGGCATGCTAGATATACACATACACAGCGTCCACTATTAAAACTTATTCATGTAGTCTCATCTCCACTCTGTAATCGTTCCCTTTCTCATCAGATCATGCCATGCAACCAAAGAAAACTCAAGGCACGCAAGCAAAAGTATAATACACAAGAGATGTCTGTCCAATGCATTACACGACACATAAATATTAACTCACAACAGCCAGGTCAAATGTTGTGTTATGTAAAAGTTTTGACCAGATGCATAGCATTAAATGAAAAAGGAAAAAACAGAAAGAGTTGGAATGCATATAATATTATAATGATAGAAGTACGTGGCTACATTGAAAGAGTTGGCGTTGGCACGACCAGTGTACGGAGTGTGGTTGAACCCTTCTTGTGATTTGTATGGTTGAACCAAGTGTCAGTTACGGATCGAACTAATTCTGATTAAGCGAATAAAAATGAACCAATGGTGTGGATTATTGGCCTATTACTACTGATATGCATTTGTCCTACAGGCTGGGGAGGTTCATTATGCATTTTTCTCTTCCCATATCACATGCTGCTCTACACTAAATTCTATACTGACACTAATAATTTTATCTGCACCATACTTCTCTCAAAAGACTTAGTATCAAGTATCACTGTTTTTGCAGTAGCCCTTTGTGTATACATTGAATTGCATTCAATTGACTGCTCGTATAATCCTACCTGTCTAATGAAACACATAAGTTACTTACGCATACCGCAATCTAATAATATGTATGAATCATTTATACACAGAAGGATGTATATACTGTGTACATATTAATACAATTACTGCTGCTTCATTTTATGGCATATAATATGTTCGTTTTAAAATTAAATTGAATCATGTTGCGTTTACATTTGTATGAGTAGTTCTAGGAAAGGTTCAAAATATAATTCTACTACAAATAATTATTTGTAATCCCATACACCACATTGTTCTCATTATCCATAGGGATTGGTAAATATTAGCGATTAAATAACGATAAATATTAGGCAAGTACCCAGCATTTCTCTGCACACAAATGCATTCGCACATTTCTATTTACCTAAACGACTTGTTTAAATGAGCAGAGCAATATTAGAAAGGTTCAATACAATTATGCTTGTAATTGCATAGCATGACAGTTACAGAGTTCATATTTCATACTCCTATTATAACCTTCCAGCTTTTGGTTAAAATGACTATCATATATACTGTTACAATGAAATGAGTCTACAATAATAAATAATAAAGAAGTTCTGACTAGATTTCAGACTGGATGACAACTAACAACCAACTAACTAAGTCAAATAAAAGATGATACTGATGGCAAATTATCTGTGTCGCAGACAAAGTTGTGAACAAAAAGTTGCTGTATACCTTACATAAACAATGAACAAGAAAGTACAACCCATATCTTTGTTCATTACTTTCTACTTCCAATGTCAACTTGTACATTGCAAATTATCATGCTTGAAATCCTCGATCCAAGTTTTGTTTTCAACTTTCTATCAATAGAATTAAATTTAGGTTTCGTATTATAAACAACCACAGTTGGTAATTTACATGACGCAAGAAGTGCCTATAGTTTTATATATAGAAAACGATCGATCGTTACCCAGATACTATTTGTGTAACGTTCAGGAACAAAGATAAATGCAAAAACTGTTGTGGGAGGTTAGGATATTTGCAATCTGACGTCTTTCTTCTAATAAAAACTAAATCTAATAGAAAATTTAAGTAAATTATAAATGACTTTACCAACAAATATTTTGAATGCAATAATAATGAAGGAGGAGCTATAGGTAATGATATAAACACATTATGCTTGGAATTACGAAGGTTTTAATTTATGAGGGAATTTTATCATTTTCCATAGTTGCATGGAAAGTTTATTGTTTATTGTTGTTTTACTTTAGTTGGCAAGTTGCACTTTAGCTGCGAATTTGCTTTTGTGTGCACTTGTGCTCAAAGCGTAGCATTTATTTATTTATTAGTGTATATTATGTACAACTCTGCACATTGTAGCTGTTCGGTGCATGTGCGCTGTTGGCTGTTGGGGAAACTTGTATAATGAAGTGCAATCGAAGTTATTAAATTTGTACGGTGTTATGCAATGCGTATCTCTATGATACTTTCTTTATATAATGTAATAATGTGTAGGTACTACTCGCCGGAACTAGGAAGCCATTGACAGAAACAAGCAACTGCTGGAACAAGCCACGCTCACTTACATAATATTTGGAAAGCGATATTTGGAAAATTATACGACCACGCACAGCACATAAAAGACAAAGTGTAAGCGTATGCAGATGAAATGGAAGCCGAAATAGTGTAGTTTGTTGTTGCATTGGGGTTCATTCCGCACAATTGGCCTCGTTTTTGCAAAAGCTTTCACACTCCTCCGTCCAACTTTAGTGTAATTCTTTGGAGGTATATGAGTTACATTTACATTACACACCATGCAGTGCCTTTATGAATATTGGATGACTCAAATAGACACAATGCTCGCTTTACTACAATGTACATAACATTATAGTTTACAGCTGTTGCTCACCTTCTGGAAGTCTTCAACTTTTATGGGAATTCCTGTTAATGTAATTTGCATTTGCGAGATGAGTTAGTGGAAGTAGCACCACCAGAATTGAATGAACAGGTAGTTTGTAAACAAGTCTCATTGTATTACCCCCATACTGTCTCTTACATCATGTAAATCACTCGCCTTAAAACCTTCTTAATAATATTTCATCCCAATACAAAATTACATTACATCCCAATTACTTTACATCCCACATATTTTTCAAGAGCCACTCTCATACATCAAAAAATGATTTCAAAAAAATGCTCAAACTTTGAATAAATAAGTAAACATTTGCATACATAAATAGAATACAAGGTTTTTGAGTGGAGTAAAAACTGATACAAATTCGATAGAATCAGATACAAATTGACAGTACTGCGTATATATAGTAATAATGTTTTCTGGATACCAATAAAAATAATAAAGTATCAGCAATGAAAGTATGTATAGTAATAACATAATATTCATTATACCTACTTGTACCTATAGATAGACAAAATATCACTTAGCTACATAATGTAATATTACTGTCATACCTACCGGTAATTTCATTTTAATAATACATGGATTTCAAACTAAATTTGTTTTCAATAATAAAGTCATAAATCTCCATAGGTCACCCTAAGGATGTGTGTGGGTGGAAAGCTTCATAATATCCAACATGACATTTTTATTCAATATCTTTTCTTCTGATAAAAGCATCCATGTAAAAACTATTCGAAGCCTGCTCTCATCGGATCCTTTTGGCTGAATATTTTCCTACTGAAAATTTAGCGTAGGATGGAGAGAAGTTGAGCGAGCCAATCAAGAAATCCTCTATACGATTAACAGAGTTGAAATTTTCTATGACTCTAATGCATTCCAAGAATGAGAACTAAAGTTTTCAATTGGACAACATTTCCAAGAGGTTTATTGAGTTTTCAGACATAGTAAAATATTATAACGCGAAATAGTTGGATGGATTTTTAGCATATCAATTATATTGGAGGTATAATGTCATTTTTAAACTTTACAAACGACGAAAAGTATTAAAAATATGCATGACGATAGGGTAGGTGATATATTGCTACTCTTGAGGGCGATTGAATGTCATAATATTAATGTCTGAGTGTGATTTTTTAGAAAGTGTTGAGGATTGGAGTGGCTCGGAAAAATGTGATTCATGGGCGGAAGGCCGGTGTGTTGGACCAGCAAAATCAATGAGTAGGTCTAGGTATGTGTATGGTGGTTGGTAAACGAAGCCATAAGAAGCAACACTTGGAAGTTGGAAGACCGGAGATTGGCTGAAAGCTCATTTGATATCCATTGTGAAGGATACTTACACGGAGCAAGTATGAAACTGTTTCTACTTATGCACTCCGTTTTGAAGTAGTGTTGTGCCTATTTAGTTTCACAAATTCACTGACGTGTGTGTGTTGTAAAAGCTGTTGTTTCACTCGAGACGACTGTCGTTTGCTATTTCTGAGTGAATGGTTTTCCTTGATCCAAGCCACGAAATGACTCTCGAGAACTCGCTTCTTAGGCTTTAGCTTTGTTAGTAGGCCATGCGAAAATATCTTGAGAGTTGATTTGACTTTGTCGTAAAATTATTACGTCTATAGTCTGAATTCCCTTGCAAGTCCTTGTGGACGTTGAAGTTCATAGTTTTCTGTATGGCTTCAGAGCAGGATACAGGAAATAGAGTGGGTGGCTTTCGAATTCAGTAAACACTGATGGGGACTGAACGCCTGGGATTGTTCGCATTGTGTATGACATCCAAAATGACTATCATAAAGACTGACTGGACAACCAGCCACCGTCATACTCAACAGTCTCGTAATCACTCGTCTTTTTCTTCACAGATACTTTTACACACTTTATTGCCAGCGAAACCTTATGGAATAAGTCTACAGAAACATTGCTAACATGCCAACTTTGTAATATAAAGTACATACCGACCCAACTGACTCCCTCCTTCCGTCTCGTCTTGGGCTCGCTTCATTGCACGTACATATATTCATATGCAACAACCACATATACATATCATTACACACAGTTGACATGGAGAAATCGATATAATTATATAATTTATTGTGTATAAAAACCTACACATATTACACGACTCGCAGAACACACTTTACTTGGATTTTCTACTTATTTCATGAATAACTGCATGACACACTTTCAAAATTTTCTTTATAACATTTTGCTTGCAAGAATATATATACATATTATACATTCAGTACCTTTGAATGCAATTAAAATGATACAGTAGAAAAGGATGGGAAACTGAAATCTCAAACTGTAAATGTGTGGAGAGTAATAGTTGGTGTGCATTTCACCGGCTTAGAATTTTTGTCAAGATGGTTATGAGCATGAGGCTGGAAAGAGCAGTTTTGATGAAGAGTAATCAAAATTTTGTTTAGCACGTGAAATCGTGAGGGACAAATAAAACTATGTGCCTACTACCTACCAACACCATCCAACCAAGAAAGTCGAGAGTTGTAGTAGTCGCGAAAATAATCGTAAATGAAAAATTTGGGGCTGATGTTAACCTACCAGCTCTAAAATCCTTCCTTTATGACAGACTGAGTCTGCCGTTTTCGTTTCGTCTTGAGTTTTATTACTTGTCGTCTCAATGTTGTTTTCTATTACAACCATTATGGTTTTACTTTAGTGCGCAATGCTACACTTAGCCAAAATGACTCTAACCAAGTTTTACACAATATTATAATGTACCTAAATAGGAATATTTCAAAAACCATAATGTTAATTGCGATCTCGAATAATAATAAATGACTATACAAATAGAACCAGATGAACAATAGACTCATTGATAGCTTATCCTAATTACTGTCATTACCATCGTTAATAAATAAATATACAACCATTATTACAATGCAATCCTTGCAAGATTCCCTGTGTAAAAACCAACGCTATGCTGTCTAAATAGAAACATGTTTTTTATAAACTCCTTCAAACGTTTATTTTCAAGCTGTGATATGCGGCTTTATTGTCTCTAGCGTACACACATATCTCTGCATGTATGTTATTAGCTGTTTAACGCTGTTCTTGGTAAAATCTGTTGATTGTTTATTTGATTAGTATACCTATTTAGATTACAGTTATCATAAATAATTATTGTAAAAAATATCATGTTGCATTGTATATGAAAACTTTTGAAAGAGTTATTTGCTGCTGCTTAAAAAATATTGAGAATGATGTAGACAAAAATATTTGTTGTTAGTCATACATATTTAAAATGCATAATAAATCTTTTAGCAGCACACAATCCTTTAATTTCGATTGCTTCGTTCAGGTTTATGAGTCATATAGTCTGTTTGCAGACTGGAACTGATCTGCCACATCACAAAGTTCATTTTGTCTCATTGAGTGGGTACAAATTCTAAATACAAGTGAACGAGAAACGCGTTTCAAGTTAATTGCCTTTGAATATTCTCATACAATAGAAACTCTGATTATCAGCGTTAAAACTTTTCTATGTATTGTCGTTTGTCATTTTCTATATAAGCTATCGGTCTAAAAATGTCACCCTAAAAATATCCAGCAATAATATTATCTCTGAGTTTCTTTAACGGTTATTTTAATTTCCAGCTTTGCTAGTTTATAGTTGCTTAAAAAGCGTGTAATGGGTCGAAGTTATCTTAAAATCAATTCTGTTTTACTAGCTTTGTTTGAACAAGAAATTTCCATAGAATTCTGTAATCTTAAAATCAAGCATAGCAATATTTTATGTTGTAGTGATAAGAAAAAACTAATGTTCGGTCTTTATTTCTGAAAATACACGTTTTCATTACCACTTAACAATCTGTCTAATAAAAGGATTCTGGAACAATGAAAATGCTAATTTTTACATTTACTTGTACATTAGATGGAGATTTAGCTGTATATAGTGAGAATAATGGTAAACACAGCGAGAGAACTTAAGTCATTGAATCTGATTTTTCCCCACGACGTGTCTCATTCTCGTAGTAATAGCCTAGTCATCCATACTATGAGTCTATTTGACTGTACTCTGTATAAGAAAGAGACTTAAGACAAGTGTAAAGTTCACAAAGTGATGTTCCGGACTACGATTCCAATTTTGATGTTAATGGCTAAAATGGAAACAATCAACTAAACTACATTCACAGCTCATTGTAAGAAAAAACTAAGGAGGATCGCCCGAATTCTGTTCACTGACTACAATTGCTGTGCTGCGGCACAGTTTTCCTATTGAAACATTGGAAGCGAGAGAGAAAGAGAGAGAGATCCCTTGTTAATAACACAGTAACGCTGACGATGAGACTATATTACAATATTATGCTGCTGTATATGTGTATACCTATACGTTGTTCTGTTTGGGAATACATAATATTATTGTCTGCTTGAGTCTGAAGTGTGCACAATACATTGGAGAAAGATGCAGGCACTCATGTATGCAAGAAAAGCTCATAAATATGCATGGAATATAAAACGAGGCTCAAGAGTCATTTCCTTCCAACTTTTAACTCAGTTATGTTATGTACTACATTTACTATTGCTTTTTAAGTGCTCCATTCAAATTGAAATATGTTGACATTGATTGCGGAGAGAATAGAGTTGGTAAATATATTCTAGTACAATACTCGGCAATACAGCGACACTAATCAAAATAAAATTCCCCATACCTATGTTCTGAGCAACGGTCAGAGACAAAGTCATAATCTTCCGTATATATTTACAAATACAAAAGGGGCTTTCAATAGAACTGGGGTTTCTAGTAGAAGTGCGGGCAAATTGTAGTTTCAGCAAATAGAAGACCGAATACAAAATTGATAGTTTTCATAAAATACATATCAATGACTTATTGTGTTTCAATGAAATTTCAATGAAAAATTAAAAAATTGAATGGAAGATAATTTAGGTCGAGATTGTGCATAAAATAGCAAATAAATTGATTAGATTAATAGAAGTGGGGCCTCTAACAGAAGTGGGGCCTCTAACAGAAGTGGGGCCTCTAATGGAATTGGGGCTTCTAATAGAAGTGGGGTTTCCATCAGAAGTGGGGTTTCCATCAGAAATGGGGGCAAAGTATGTTTCAATCAACAGAAGTGGGGCACTTGTATTAGAATATTTACGGTATGCGTTGCACGGCTAAACTTAGTAATGTTATTTCAGATGGCCATTTATGGGAGCTAAAAGCTATCAAAATTTTCTATGACAAGGCAAAACAAAATCTTTCTTCACGACGGAAAACATCATTTGGTGTTTTTACGTCATACTTCGCTATCTAAATTATACGTAATTCTGTAGCATAGTGTATGTTGCGTATATATGACCCCATTAAATATTTTCATAACGTGCTTGAGCTACAATATAGGGACATCTGTAGCAGTGCACTAGTATTGTATACATCAAAATCCCGAGAAGATATAAAATAAGGTGGATATGGAGTATGAGTTGGATTTGGGCAAAGTACAATGTGGACTAGGTAATAGTGTAATAGGTTGAAGTTGTAGTTGTGTATACGTACAAGTTAAGTGAGGTCATTCTTATTAATGGGATAGATTTAGACTTGTGACTGTGAGTTGAGTTTGTAGTTGGTAGTAGTTGGGAGAATCGAGAGTGAGACGAGACTACTGAAGTGAAAAAAGAAAAGAAATTGACCGCAGGAGGGCCACGGACTACATTTGTGTGGTGGTGAATGATGATTCGTGTACGGAGCTTCAACTCCAATCTCCGATTTCACAGAGAGAATAATATGTCAAAACATGGACAGTGAGAAAGAAAGGTTTGCATTGTCTTCCCATGTCGATCGGTTTGGTGTACTATTTCCTAGATTTCTGCTTCAGTTGAGGTCTTGTGAATCCATTCATCTATCCGATTCGAAAAAGATTTCTTTAAAAGAATCGTCCTGTGGAATTATTTCCCATTGTCAACTTCTTTCTTCCCTTCTTTATTTCTCTCTCTCTCTCTCTCTCTCTCTCTCTCTCTGTCTCCATTCCAAACCTAGACTTTATACAAAAACACAGAGTTTCATTCACTTCTCTGTGTATTCCATTTGTAGCATCTTCCTTGTCATCCTAAAATTGCTCTCACACATTACATTGCACCATAAACTGTGTTTATATGCCTTTATACGAGTTTGTATGCGAGTTCGAACTAAGTTGAGCTATGCGTACATTATATAATGTTTTTATACCTGAGTAAATTCACATTACATCAACTAGCTACCTTCAATCCCCACTTTGTGTCTCTGTTTTGTCATAATATTCTCATGTCTTTTTTCAACAACAGCACATTCAAGTGACAGAATCACTGTTCTTCTTCTTTCAATAGACACTCCATTATTCAGCTTGTGTATTATAGACTCTGCACTGTCTATGTATATAAGTACTCCAATGCGTGACGTTTTATTGTGTATAAATACACCAAGTGCGAGAGTAGAGTGGCGAGATCCTGTGAAAATGTCCTACAAATACGTAGTGTTTAGCTAGTGATATCATTATACACACAAAAAGCTGAGTTGTATGTATATACAGGAAATTCTCATCAAATCCTACACCGCTATATATATTTATTATTCAACTTTAAGTGTACTAAGTAAAACATTATCCTCATGTTATAGCTCTTATGTACTCCTACAGAATCAATATTGTCACACATGCACCATGGTTTTTACCCAAACCTGTAAAAAATCTGTAACTACTTATTATACACAACGACTATACACACACATCCCGATAACTATGTAAATAGTAGGTATTCTAGTATACATGTTAGTCATGTCGCATTGGTCGTCTATATACATTCATATTAAGTGCAGTGTTATTACAGACTGCATAAAATGAGTAGGTACGATGCACAATTTACTACAACATGCACACACGTACATATGCAATGCCGTGTACATACTGCTAAAGGAATATCTTGTAGAAAAACGGTTCGGTAAATGCATATTATATTGTGTAGGTTTGCATGGAGGAGAATTGTGGATAGGTAGCCAACACACATGGCTTAAGGAATATTGACACCGTTTAAGCTCCTTGCTCACTCGGACTGTATTTTCCACCGTGTGGAAATTCAAAAAGTGTAGTGTAGTGGGAAGAGCATTTTTGGACGGGGCATTTGCATTGGTATTGCTGTGCGAGGGTTTAGGTGAGTGCGCATCCAATCCATAGGTAATTCTGCAGATGCAAAGCCACAGTTGGATTGTCGGGAACAAAAGGCTCATGACAATTGTATTGGTGCATGTAGCTAATGTAAATGTTAGATGCTGATCCGATCCTGAAATGGTGTTACATGCACTCGGAAAAGAGAAATGTCCTTCCTTTGAAATAATCTTTTCTCGTGTTGTAATTGTGTTGTAGTCAGAGATTCTGTTGAGTAAGCCAAGAGTGTTTACGGAACAGTTCATAACACCGCGACAGTCTCAATAATCCGCATTAAGTGACACCAACACGACAGGCCTGAACAGAAAAGGGCTGTGCTCTCCTCAATTGACTGACTGGCTTGACTAAACCTATTTACATGCACATAGTAGCACTCACAAAACATCATGTGTTGTGTGCATACACATGAACATTACACGGAGATATACTCACACCTATATAAAAACGGATGTTCATGTACGCAGTGTGTTATGTAGAATGGCTTTGTAAAGAGAGATCGATATGTTGTTGTATCTGTTTCTCTTATCGCCTGTGTTTTCTGTGGTTTCTCGGTTTCGTTCCTTATACTGCTTCCCTGGTATTGTGCTCGTGTATATATATGCACTCCTCACATGCTCTGACCCTTTCGTTCCACTGAGTCAGTGAAAAAGTAGTGAAAGGCCACAGATTGCATTGAATTCGACACCGCGGACTCTGCTCTCTTCCTAAGTCTGTCTGTGGGTAGTTTAGACTGTGGCATGTCTAAACTAACCTTGCCTTGTCCTTTCAACGAAAACAGCTATAGCATACATACAACTAATACAAGCATGGGTGTATTATTATAATTTTAGTTACTGCTTTCTACTATGTATAATATGGCATACTTACGAACATAGTGTGGATTGAAATGAATCCCTTATTACTTTTGTACATGAATGTTTTTCATACACATCTGTAATTTTAGTGCAACAATATGTTTCCTTGTGCTGTGTGTCCTATAAAGTCTTTCAAAAGAAAATCCTTTATACAGTGCTGCTTTCAATCCTATAGCATATCATACGAGCATTCCCATCTTTTTATTTATTGTAAATAGCCTGTAGAGCTCTATAAATCCAGAATTGAAAAGAGACACTCTTTGATCTCACAGTTGATTACTAATATATCATACTTTATGGCATATATACACTTTTGATACTTGACACACCTAGTCAAGAGTCAATAGCATTACTCTTACATACAAATTCTAATATAAACACCCTCCTATCATGTCCAAAGCACAAAAATGTTCCCATGAGGACTTAATTGAAATATTTTTTCCTCATGCTAAAATACTGTGGACATACATGCAGCGACATTGCTTGAAAGGTGTCTAGCTTGAGATGTTAATACTTTACGATACATATTTCTTGGATTTGTGGGTCGAATGATTTTTTGCGTTCATATAAATCTCCTAAGCACAGCGTTTGTACTTTTACTAATTTTCGTTGAAAATGTCACAGTATTTCAATGACTTTGTTCTTGACTATGGATTGAATAGTGGAAACATGAAGGTACTTAGGTAGATTTGGGTGAATGAGATTTAAAACTCATTTAATTTTCGTATTTTGTGATAGTTTATTGGACAAGCGCAGAGTAGCATGTAATCCAGTTGTGAAACATTATTGAATAAGTTTATTAATACATGTACACAACAAGTACACAGATTAGCATATCGTGGATGTGAAGAACGTGTTCGTCATATGTAGACACAATCATTCGCGTGGACTGTCTCTCTGTTGGTTTGGACAAATATAGTGTAAGGAAATTAGGAATGTTAGTACGGAGCTACTATATTTATACAAAGAATAGCGACGTAATAGCGGGTGAGTGACAAGGACAGATAGATAGGTGCAGGGGGATTGTCAAAGGGGACTCGTTTGTTATGCATGCATATTTTTGAGCCAGCTGTGAAAGCCGTTGACGTAATTATTGGCTTTGATGTTGCAGTGAGAAGGCAAAGCGTAGGGATTAGCGTAGAAATACATAGAACGTGACACAGACTGACTGACATTACATCATCGGCACAAATATTCTTTATATGGACTCAAAGTGCTCATTTTCGTTTTGTAGCGGAAGCGAATTTTTACGCTGTCTAAAAAGACAATTCTAATTTGACCCCATGCACTTGGCTGTTGGAGGATTTCTCGACAATGAGACCTTAATGAAGATCGAATGTGTATATTTCAATTCCCTGCTGCTTATTCACTCACATCACCAAACAACACACTACCACCACATATTTATCCATTATGATTATTATTACATATTGGAAACAGTCGTAATTCCTAATACATATAGCTCCTACACTCGTGTGCATGACAGAAACGACCCATCTCGATATCCCATTGTCATGCAATTTCCTGCAGGAACAGATCTGGGAGTCATCCCAATGAATCACTTGGGACACACCTTGCTTACTCCTTGCTTCCTTGAAACATTGAAATGATGTTTTTTCTTACAGTTGTACTAAACTACTTTATATATCTCCACTCACTGCACAAAAGATATATGCATTCACATAACATCATGTCGTACATGCCTGAGTATACAACACACATAACCCTCACTCCCTATACTCCATACTCCCACTAACAATAAGAGAGTAAGATGTATTACTGTTCTTGTACTGTGTCACTATATAAAGCTAATAGCTTACTCTTTACATTATACTTTATTTCCCTACCTTATACATACATACTACACAGCCTTTTATATTTTCCCATGCTTGCCTGTATAGACAGACACAAGCAAGGCGCAAAGAAGGCAAGGTGGTAATCTCTTGTTGCAACCTTTCTCCTCTCTGCCTTTTCCTATTTAATACTAGCTACAATATTACACTCGTAGCAACGTAGTAAAACGAATAGTTATTCTAACTCTCCTACTTACAACTCCTAGCACTGCTACAACCTTCACATATTACATTTTACACACAAAACAACTGCAACTGCTATAATGGTTGTAGCCTGTAGACATATATCTGGAGAAATGTCTTGCATTACTGCATCACATTATCCCTCAAGATATGTATACCACACGACATTAGCCTACAGAAGTTTATGTAGGCACAGGAGATAATAGTGTCTGGGTATAATATCAGTCGTAGTAGCTTTAAAGCACTACTGCGTAGGTATGTGCATAGAAAACATGAAACTATGCCATTTAGCCCGATCCGACATATCGTCTTAATACTTCCGAGTAAAAGTATTTTACGACGTGTATTACTACTTTACTACACTTTCAACTTACAAGCTACAAGACTGTAGCACACTCACATCACAGAGCAGGTCTATAATAATACAGGCAAGCTAATATGATATGGCGGGCTAATATTACTACAGTCAGCACATAGAACGGAACAGTCAGAAAAAGTCAGTCGGAAAAGGACTGGTGAGGCAGGAGACGTTTTATTAAGGACACAGAAACTCAGATATATCTCTTCTCTTGTTTTTCCAGTCTATATTAAGTATATGCGAGTGTGTGTGCTTTTGCGATGCTGTAGTATTTTCATTTTGCTCCTTTGTAAGTAAACTGATGTGCTGCAGCTCAGAGCACAGCACTCACTCCTACGGCGTTGTTCTGTCGCTCTGTGCATTTGTTACAAGAGGGACTCATTGGATACTTATGCCATCATAGTGGTGTACTTAAGCTCGCTTTCCTTCCTCCTCGGTCGTTTCGTTTCAAAACGGATCTGCATGGACAGAGACATATGTATGTTAAGTACAGGGTTCATATCATATCACTACAGATACGTTTCCCACCATTACTGAGCACTACACCATATTTGCTACACACAACTAGACTATTGTCAATGCATGTCTCTCTGTGTACATGTAGCTACAAATAGTAGCTGCAATGCAACCAGAGCTTCACATATGGAGAAGGAGACGTAAATAAATACACGAGAGATGCACGCACACATACATACACAATATGAAATGAAATCGACTCAGGCTAAGGAGACTCAGAGAGAGAGAGAGAGAGACAGACAGACGAGAAAGGCGGAGGAGGAAGTTTCGAGTCGAGAGAGTAAATGAAGAAACGAAGGTTTATAGAATGAAGAATGAAAATTTCGATTTGGCCTGAGCAGGATCCCCATAGGATCCCAGGAGAGAGAACATAGAGGGCTGAGACCTCATAATATAAAAGTTAAGCGTGTTTATATTTGATAGCCGACTGTTTTCCTTCATATCAATCTTTGACAATATGAAAGACGCTTTCAGATGGAGAATCCCAATCCCAATAATCTCCTCCACGCTATCCATCTCGTATGAATGAGCACTTTATATGAATATCTCACATCCATGCCATCCACCACACACCACCCAGCCATCCAACACAACAAGTCACCGTCCCAACAATTCTCACAACCATTTACCATTTACTACCACTGTATATGTCAAACACAGCACTATAAAATAATACTACTAGCTATACACACAATCTCTCAGTCTCAAACCGTCTTGTTTCTCTCCTGCTCTTTCTATCGTATCACTTTTAATGATCAGCACAGAAATAATCAAATTCCCATTGTTTAATCGCATTGTCCACAATCATTATAATGAGCCACTGTCTAACAACTAAATATGCTAATGCTGATCCATTTAATAAAGGTAATGCCAATCTACATACATTAATTCATTATTGAAATGAACACTGTCTAGAAGAGCTGTAGCTTTAATCAGTGCCGTAACAAGCCTGTCCCGGCCGTGAGGAACATTGTGCGGCTTTCGGTACTAAAGAACTCCTAAAGAAGAGTGCAGACTAAATACCAAAAATACCATTTGATGCTCAAATCGAAAAAAGTATGAAATGCATCAAATTCGCGCATAGCGCGAAACTTTTTTGCAAATTTGGCTCAAATTGAAAACAAAATTTGCGCTTTTTTGTATTTTTACGGCAAAAAGAACCACTTTTTTTGGATTTTGGGAGAAATGTGCTAACATATAACATTCTTTACTTAACTAATGACTTTGTCCATAAGTGAAAAATTAAGTCTTATAAGATCACGGTCGT
>JAQFYB010003304.1:0-19988 GCA_034694085.1 Pogonognathellus longicornis | reverse complement strand
ACAGTACATATATTCATTGACATTTGCAGTTGTATTAAGCACTTGTAAAGGGTCAGACATAAAATGCTCACCCTGTACAGTACAATAGCACTATGTATAGATAGTAGACATAGGTTGCTCATATTATGTGTGAAAACTTATATTATGTACGTATTTCAAAGACATAGAGAGAGAGAAAAAATATTTATAGCTTAAGTACATCTGTCGATATACATGTGTATTAACGAGCGAATACAAAACAGAGTTTCTAACTATAGAAAGGGTAAAATAAAACAACACAGTGCAATGCTTGTGTATACACAACAAACGAATGTGCACAAGAATTTTCTAACTCAATTTAATGTGTAATCAGAAGAGAGATCGGAATTCGAACGGCATAGCCATGTCAAACTGGACTAATTAAACGGCCAATAGGCCAACCCAGACTACTGCGGTAATTCCAATCGGTGCACATCTGACCGCTTCATCAGACAGTTTTCGCTCCATTACTGTCAAAAACTTGCACAAGCATCCTCAACTTTACTGACCAAGAACAGATAAGATTCATTGTGAGCTGAGTGATTTAAGATTACTTTTTCCTTCCTACATTACGTTGCAATCTGCATTAAATTATTATTGCTTATGAGAGTTCCCTTCATTTCATACCATGCAATGTTACACATATAACTCATATATATATACCTAGAAGGTAGGTGTATTTAGGTACACACTGTACGTGTTACTTTTGTTATACGTACAAAAGATTCAGAGAACGGAATAGAATGAGGATGTCCAATCAACTCATACAAGACACAACACTTGCAACGCGCTCAGAGTTCTGGACCAAGAGCTCATTAGCTCATTGAACTTTTGTTGAGATCCGAACAGGCAGACAAGACAAGAGTCTATTAAGTCAAGTAAACTGGTAAGTCAAGAAAAGGAAAAAATAAAGGCGGAAAAGGTAGGTAGTAGGTATAGTTAAGAGTAACAAATTCCCCATCAGATTTTCATTCAGATTCCAGTCCTGCCTTCAATTTAATTCAGTTGACTTGAGTTATAGGAGTCTATAAACCACAGCACAGCGTCAGAAATAGGTTCGTTATGCTTTGTTAATGGTTGGGGCAGTTGAAGAGGTGGCTGGGCATTATTACCTTGTGCTTTCCACATACTTCTTCTCCATGCCAGGAATTCCTCCATGAGGAGATAGTGGTCTGATGAAAAACAAACGGTGGCGGTCAGCTCGTGAGGAAGTTCAAGATCTATTCCACTTGCCACAGCCCATGGTTCGTGTAATGAATAATTAAAGATTTCACATGTTTCAGCCCGTTTCACTTCATTTTTATTCCACCATGGCCCTACTCAGCTATATGGGTACTCCGCTCCAAACCACTGAATGCAATTTCAGATAGAAATGAGGATATGACTTAGTCCTTTCCGATTCAGTTTCACTCTACCAGCCTCGTTTTTTGCTACGATGCTTTTTCCATTTCTTTTATTTTGCTCCATGCAGTATGGTTTAAACCATGTTCGTCTAATCTTGCTTTTGTCCAAATGCATGCCACGACTTATTCGGAGACGGGTTTGGTTGCAGTATGTAATGTAATGCGGGTCTGACCCACTCCACTACTTGTCTCACACCACTCAGCACTTACAGCGTAATGCTTTACACAGAAACAACCTGCGACCACATACATTAGCTGCTATATATATAAAAAATAAGAGAAACTCGAGTTCCGGACCAAATGCTGGACTGTCCAATCTGTTAACCTAAAGTTAACCTCTTTCATTCAATTCAATTCAATCTAAAGTCAAGCTGTACAGAATACTTTATTTTTAAGACGCTGAATACACCGAGCAAAAACATAAAAGGGGATCCTGCAAAAATATGCACAAAGAAGACACAAATGTGCCGCAATCCACTCAGTAAGCGTGCTATATTCAGTATTTCCATGTCTTATACATTACATTAGCGAATCTGCATCTTCAGATCTTTTAAATACGGGCTTGTATTTCTATAGTATAGGCACTTTAGCGTATTTGATAAACGAATATTTTTGTATACACCGTGAACAGTGCATTAAGGGGGTATGTGCTGCTTGAGAGTGGGGCGAAGCGGTCCATACCTTTCCCTTATATTCTAAGATTCTTGATTAAAGACCTAAGTTCTTTGCTCAAATTTTCACACAACATACAGTTGCAAACTTTTATGCTACATGTGAAGCCGTGTGTAACTTGGGAAATAATGTAAACATTGGTTTTTAGGATATTAGGTGAGTTCTTATTATACACAGGATAGATATAAACTAAGGACTGATTTGCCCCATTCTCAAGCAGCACAGGCCCTCTGAAGTACTTCAATGGGTCAGTAGGGGATGAATGCAACGATGAAGGCCATTATAGATGTATTGCACAGCCTGAATATAAGCTATGGTAAACCAAAATGCAATTTAGGTTGACAACTGGTTAAGAAATTGTAAAACGTACCTATACACTTAACTTAACTAACTAGACAAACGTTGAGTTGGCAGAAAATTCTCTATTCCACAACGAGAGATAAAATCGACAGCAGTTGAGCTAGATTGAACTAACAGAGTTACATTTTTACATTTATAACACATAATAAAATTGTTGAAATTGGAATAGTGAAATGGAATTTGGTGCTACTAGAAAATCCTGACATCATGAGACAAAAATAAGGAAGGAAACTTCATTTCGCGATATTCGCTAGGAAATGAAGGGAAGAAAGGCAAGGCAGGGGATATTTCTTCTCATTACATTCACAGCATGCCCTTTAAATCCCAATTGTGTCTGTTGTATTCATACGTGTTTACACTCGTGGAAGAGAAAAGATTGCGTTTGATGTGATGTGAAAATGCCAACGACATACCTAGCTATCTGTAGTTTAAAAGTGTATCTTAGTATAGCTTAGTAAACGGAAGGTACCTAGTGGAAAAGGAGTTGAAGTATAAACGCGGATAGTGTTTAGGTATCTGTTTGTTGGTTCGTTACATACTACAAGACTACAACTATTCATTCCCGAAGCTGTAACCAAACCAATTTCAATCTACTTCAAGTGCAAAAAAGTCTACTTCCAATCTTAAGGTAAATACCTTAAAAAGTTGCTGGCTTTCCCGTTACTTTCAAACTCAGGGTTCTTCATTTTGCCAGTTTTTTCTCATTCACTTTTTTCAAGATACTCCGTAAGCCACACACATAGTGCCCATATTCGAGAAAACAATTTAGTGAAATAGTAACTAACTAAATACAAACTGCTCTCTATACATTGAGTAGTATATATAGCAAATAATAGAGCGATGCTATCTCTCGACGTAGTCAGTACCTATCTGAAACTGCTTTGGAGACGAAAAGCAAAGAAAGGAAAGCTATCGGTTTGGAGAACAGATACTTATCTTTATCTGCTTTTCCAGGTACATAGAGAAAGTAACCTACTCACTCACTCTGTGGAAATAGTCGAGAGAATGTTTACTAAAGACGAAATCCTATAACCTAACTTTTCCTTACGTTGAGAAATAAGGGAGAGCAGTTTCATTTAAACTGAACTGATATTGATTCAGATAAACCTAAAGGTGTTATGGGAAAGGATTCGGTGTGGTAGGACAACACATTATAAACGGACATGTCATTTCACACCCGTCATTTCACATTTGCAGTTACATTGTTATTCAACGTATATTTAGAATAGCTGGAATGTAGTAGAATACAAAATGTATCATTTAACAAATTCAGCAATTATCGTGTTATTTCTTTGAAGGTTTAGCAACATTTTCTGTTTTTGGCTTATACTTGATATGTACCAAGGTGCTTAAAGATGTCCAAACCAGGGGTTGCCTAGTCTTTCATACACCTTGATATTTACTATACATTAGGTTGGAAAAGTATTTTTAATTTAATTGTAAAGAGATACCAAGTATAAACACAGTTTCCTGTTAAGGGGTATCGTAAATAGTATTAGTTGTGTTACTGATTGTGAGGTTGTAATATCTTTTACTTGAAATGCCTTGTCCTGGATTCTGTTGGACTTGGTAAATTAATGGCAGAGTTGAGCTGAAGGAAGTTGTGGTCTTACAATTATTGAGGGTACACTTTGCTTTTCCAAATGTGGGTTCGCTTACTGTGTGGAATTGAAATGGATGCCTTTAACTTTGGCTTTCCTGTAGTTTATCTTCATAGGTGGCTGGGTTTAAGGTTTAACTGATCTTGTCTCGGTCTTAGTTAGTTTAGGTCTCGTTTCACTGCGAAATGCATTGATAACGTCTAATGAAGGAAACGGAAGGAAAGCAAAAAGCAAAGATTGCAACTTGAGCTAAATTCTCCTATTGTTGGTTCTCAAAACTCAGCTGCGTTCGCAACTAAGCCAATCCGAAGCACAACCAACTCAAATGTCTTTTAGTTAGCTACATTAGGAGAAATTAAAGCTAAACTATTACCAAATTGTGAAGAGAGTATATAACTTTTGTTTGGCCTGTGTAATTATATGGCACAGTTGTACCCTTGCCTCGATTTTTTCTTATATACTCACAGCAGCTTACCATTTTTAGCCTTGGTTACTTAACCACTTATCGTTACTAGAAAAACCATACCTTAACGTTTTGTTGAGAACGAAAATCTTTAATAAAATACGGCAGGTTCATTATGAAAATCAAGTGTAGAAATACCATGTGTAGGTACATGTTATGTTACATTTTTCATCGAATGTCTACTTACATACTTTATTTTTAAAGCCATCAAGTGGACTCTACTATGAAGATATGTAGGCTATAAATATTCCTTGTATTATAAATTTTTTACCCATATCGAATCGAATTGCCTACGTTATTAATTTACACCTAGGTATTATAGGTTCTATGAATGTTCTTGTTTAGTAGTATTGTTATAGTTTCTTTAACAATTTAATAATTTTGAATGAACACTTAAAGCAGAAGACACCACATGTACATGCAGTACTGTAGGCAAATATACATAGTAAAGTAAGACAAAACGATTAGGAAAGTGATAAAAATTAAATATTTGTGTACCTTCATGATGTTCTTCCTGGAAAACCCCGCAGCTAGAAAAAGCACCACTCACTTCTTATGTTCACTTTCAGTACTTAACGACATGATTCAAAGTTACTTTATTTATGCATGAAATATTTTCTGGTGAAAAGAATATGAACATATTTTTTTCATTTCAGTTTAGGATTTTTGTCACACGAGCAGAGAGCCTGATAGTCTGAAGTGTTTCTGAGACTTGATGTCATGGCATGAGAAGTGAAAGCGTCATTAGTATATTACGCATCTAATTTTGGAGGACGTGGACGAGATGACGAGCTAATTAATTAAGTTCGAATGAAATACGAAGGAGCAGAGAACTGTTACTAAATTAAGTAGAACCATTTCATCTTTTCTTAAGAATGTGCATCTTCTCAGAAGGTTTTCCATGTTCTAAGTGCACACTTACAAGTGAAAACCCTTCTGAGAAAGAAAATACTTAAAAAGAACGTAAGTACCTAGATTCTTCTAATTAAGCTGGATCTGGAACTCAGAATATAGCAACAGAATACTCAAAGCAAAAATAATATACGAGAAACGTAAAACACGTAATGCACAGATGCCATTAAATGCAATTGCAACGACACAGCAAAGCTTTCTGTTGGATTGTAAAGCTATGCAAGCTCATCTTAGTCTTCCTAGTTCCTACAAAGTAAGTAGACTCCTACTAAAATGCAGCCTCAATACTCCATATTCTGAGAAATCTGCTCGTGCTATACTATATCCCTATATATTTGTTAGTCGGATACATTATGTATTCCCTACTTACTACATTATAGTAAGAAGTTACAATCTGACTACATATTTTAAAGGTAGCAGTACAACTTAATTGCACAGGAGTTAAATAACTGGGATACATGTTGCCATTGAGTCACGAGTCTGTCGTTCTTTCACATGAGTCGACAAAGACAAAAATATATTCTTTGGGGAAATGCGCAACGTACATGGACGAAAATTCGGTGAACTGAGCTCTGAATTCCAATGCATGTAACAAATAACTGAATCCGGTGCTTCAGGGACTCAAATACAAAGTACAGAAGAAGGCGAAAAGAGGCTCGGTGGAACTGAACGGCTAAAATTGTTAAGGATTTCTTAAAAGGATTTTCCGTCCATCTCAGCCTGCCAGCATTTTGCTTTAGTTTTAGTTAGAGCCGAGTAAAGGGATCAAAGAATCGTTGAAATCTAAGCAGAGTACATTTCAGACCCATATTATAGACCCCAATATACAGCATACATATTGCCTCTCATCGAATTCCCCAAACCCTACACAGATATCCTACTAACAAGTTGTGAAAGTGCGCCCGTATAGAATTCTGCGTTCAGTCACAGAAATACTTTTATTCACGAGCAGTTGCAATTTCGTTTACGTTCACTGTTTCCTATTTGTACTTCATTGACATTTATATAGCAGCGTGGACCAAAACAGCATCTGTGTGGAATTAATGAATTTTTTGCATTTTATTTGAAAAATTAATTGCTGGTGTGACCAGTATAAAAATAATATTTGTATTTAATTACTTACTTAAAGCAGAATTGCTTTCTCTTATCCATCTGTACCTAGAAGGATATCTGTTGATCATTAAAAAAGTTTGCATCACCAAAAAATGGTCTCATTCCCATGAAGACTTCCACTGTTTTTTGTAAATTCTAGAAAATAAATGTAATATGAAGGAACAATTTATAATCTTGTACTTATCTTCCCTAAGCTGTTGGAAACCAACACAAGTGGTATGAAACGTGAATTCTCATGACCACTTTACAGAACTTATTAAGAACTCATAATAATAATAAAAATAGCAAATAAGAAAGACATCATTATCTCGAATAAAGTAAGCATGTAATAAGAAGCAATGTTGGTGTGAATCAGTGTGATGTGACACAGTGATAATAATGATAGTACGAGATAATATAATGCTCACTAATAATGGCATCATACTACAACCCACTTTCTGACATTCCGGCTGAGCGAGCTGAATCCGCGATGAAAAGGAATTCCGTGTCGTTTTCTTCTTTCACATTTCACAATTTCCAGTTCAAGTTGCACAGAAAAGTGTATTTCACAGTCTCTGGTGAAATAAGAGATTGATATAATATTATGTTCATTATAACGTGAGTACTAGTAGTTCCGTCCCAGGTACTTTACATATTTATAAAAAAAAACTATCTTCAAGCTACCAAAACTTGCTGAAGCATCTAAATTCAAATATCCTGCAAGAGTCTATATTAGCAAACCAAAGGCAAAATGCATAGAACCATCTCTTGGTATTTGTGGCTGTGACTACGAGTTTCTTGAGTTTTCCATCTAATTCTTTCTCTACTGTAATAAACAAATTTTTTCGTGGGAATAGCTCATTGAGATATCGTTTCATTTCTTTTTAAATAAAAATAACGACTGTGTGTGTGTATAGTGAATTGTATAAAAATAAAATGTTATGTTTCTTTACAAAGCACGGATTGAGAGATTGTGTTGTGTCTGTAGGTGGGTAGCGTGATGAGTCGATGAGTACCTATATATACAGACGAGATGGATAGTAAACGTATGTAAACAGAATCAGAGTGAATGTGAGTTGAGTATGTACTTAAGAGAGTCTTGATGCACAAAGTGAAAGAAGATACTCTTCTAACCAAACGAAGGGAATATTTCTTACACTTGGTTGAGTTGGAAAGAAGGAAAAACTAAGAGAAAGCAAAAAAAGAAATGGAATGAACAATGCAATATCTCTGTACTACATTCTACGAGTAAGGACATTCTCGAGAACTGCTATACAAATATAATATTTGCAAAAAACAAGAAGAGCACAATCTCTTCTATACATGAACGTACAGAGATGGGTTCACTAGTATTTGTACTTTTACCAATGAATGCATCATATTATAATGTATATAAGCACACAAACCTCCTCTCATTTGTGTAGATAAAGTATACACAGAGTACATATGACTGACTGAATAAACTAATCTCAAAACTAGGCTCAACTCACTCAACCCAGCCCAAGCAATAAGAATGGCTCACTTTCATTTCACATCCCATCATCCACTATCCACGAGCATTGTGTGCATTAAACTACACAACAGCAGTGGCACAGTATTAGTAGTTTAAGTAGGCGAATAGAAAGCATAATAGAAAAAGATGGAATTTATAATCTATATGCATTCTCATCCTCAAATACTAGCAAAGGAATTGCTCTGTGTTTCTCGTCCTCTCCCACTATTTCACAATTCTTTTGTAAGTCTTCCTTTTTCTTCATCCTTTGCTTATTTTCCATCTTTTTTACTTTCATTTCGTATACACAAAATACACATACACTACAAACAACAAATAGTTGGCTGCCAGCGCAGAATACTCTTAAGTTTGTCAAGAAATGTCTTGACTTGAGAGGATAACTTTAATTTGTGAAACGACACTCTGAGACTCACAAAAGCATTACAGGCATAAACAAGTTTTTATAGAAAATAGAGATACACAATACCAGGCCATATATATTTCAGTGTTGCATGGCAAGTACGCAGCTCAAACGTATGGTATGTCGACATTGTTAACTCTAGTGGTAATGGCAATGGCAACTCAAATAAGATTGAAAATGTCGGCTCTCTGGTTCAGGCATAAAGACTCGCGACAAAACAGTTAAATGCTGCATTCACAATTTTATATTTGTATAGTACCTAGAACTCAAGTGCTTATGGAATACTGGAGTACATTGTGATGCTGTTTTCTTCAAGTCTGAGACATTTACATTAGAATAGAAAGGTCTTTTGTATTAAAAATATAATAATAATGGATAACATAACAGACTTCATTTACAGAGAGGAATAGCACACACTACACTACAGCTTCGTGTAATTCTTTTTGCATAAATATTTACTGTCGACTGTTAAAATTAATGTCGGTTTTAGTAGACTAATAGTAGTTTAGTAGTTTAAGCAAAATACAACGCATACAGTGTGTAATAATCCAAAATTACAATTCAGAATATCAAGAAGTAATTCTGTTCGTTTCTAGTATTTAAAGCTGCTTATTGTTAGCTCTACAAGATACTCGACGAGTGTAGCAAAGAGGAGGTTATGACTTTGACTATTAGGATGAGACTTGATACAAAGGCTAATATGCTATTACAATTCCAAGAATAGAATCCTACTACTTGTTTTACTTGAGCTGAATGAGCTATGCATTTAATATTTAAGTTGGTTGTGTTTGGAATTATATGCGTACCTAAAATGATAATACAGTGAGATGAGGGATGAGAATGAAGTCGCACTTTAGTTTCTACAAGTGAAATTAGCTGATAGAGATCTGTACATTAGTGTAGGTTGCTTCTTGGCTTACGGCTTTCGATTATGAGTAAGTGAGCCTCTGGTTTTTCTTCTTTTGTGTATGGGTAAATGTAATATATTTATATGCTGGCAAGACGACTACTGGTTTGTGTGCCTGGTAGTCATCAGACTCCAACTGCTTCAATCAGCAGGGAACGAATGAGAGAAATAAATATTACATGCAGTGTCATTTCTTTTGAAGAAATTTCTAAACGCGGCTTGGGTGCTCCTGGCTGCCTGTGCTCCTTCTGTCGTCTTCAGCAATCAGACAGACAAGCATTTTGTACACACAGCACAATACTCGGCTGTTCTATTAATATTCGTTTCGTTGTAAGCTGAGATGAGAAGAGATGAGAATATTGTACAAAGCGACAAGATCCGTCTGCTTATTCCTATTCGGGTTCCTTATCATTAGCTGAGGTCATCCTTCTCATCATAATCATAATGTCATGCCGCCCAGACTAAGGCTTCCTACTGTTATGTGATGCTATGATACTCCTTTCTTCGTCTCACTCAACCAGAACACACCAAAGATCTGTATTTTCAATGGCTTTCCACTACTGTCGTAGTCATATTTCATATTATCTCCAGTCCAGCCAGATGCTGTGCTCATGCTGCATCAATTTACTTTATGATCGTCCTATTAGTAATAAGAAGCCAGCCACACTACACTCAAGCCGCACAAACCCTAACTTCTATTACGTACTCCATTCACTATACCATCAAATATCCCAGTAGACTTAACTAGAAGTCTTTTGTACTATTTCAACAGTGTGCTGAGCCATAGGGAGAGCAGGAGCAGACCTTCATTTGACTCTAAAGTCAACCAGCCCTCCTAGCCCTGCCTGGCTTCTGAAATCCTTGTTCGACTTGAGCTGTGACTTTTATCTGCAATAGAATTTTGTCTATTAAAAATTGTCGGCTCTGTTCTCAACTTTACACAACCCATTCTGACACTTATCTTATTAATACGAGAGTACTTATACTTATACCAACTAACAACTTTCAGGTTTATGATTATTCTTACCATTACTTTCCATACTAGTTGTAACCACGTACAACTTAATTGGCTCCTTCTAAATTGCTAATTTCAGTGTACAGAAAGTGAGATATGCTGAAATTTACTGTTTTAACTACAGAAGGTAGTCTAGTCTCATTATCTGTAAACGGGACAAGAATTTTCTATAAGGAATTTCAGAGACTTATTGTGGAGATATATGGAAATGTAGGTTTCTAATATGCTTTATATATGCTCGTTTCAGTTTCTCGACTATTCTCTTAGTCAGATATTTTATAAACTTGCTACTGTTTCATTTTACAGGGTGGGTGGTCACTCTGGATAAATAATTTTGCCTATGCATAGCCATTGGCAGTAAAAGAAATCCTAGTGTGATATTTATTGCGTCATTCTACTGAAATACATGTGTTTTTCAGACATTTAGGTTACACTTGGCTTAAGTGATACACTTGAAAATGATCTACTCTCATGGATATGTACACTTCTGTATGGCTTACTTGAGTGCACTTGCAGAGACACAAAACCTTTAATTTACAACATGTATTAATACAATATACTGATCTGTAGTACAAGTACATGCATACACGCATACGTAAGATACACATATACTAAAAAGTGTACTATAAAGCAATCAAATGTAAATTTATGTGTAAATGGAAGATAATATATTGGTATTATGGTAAGTAAAGCTGTGGTGGTAGTGTTGTTTGCCAGAAAAACGATTTTTCTCTGACAATTGCATTGCATTTCCATATGGATTTTCACTCAGCTTGAGAAAAAATTTAGTGTGGATTTGTAACTGTCATGATAGACGCAGCCAAGAGCAAGTCGGAACATTTACATTCCAGTTATCCCTAGAAAACGGTAGGAGGGCTATGAAAATAAAATATGTCACACCAGTTTCTACATTGTGCATTCTAGTAGTAGGTACACTACTACAATATGTTTTATAAAATGTAATTCATGTAAGCACTAACTCTAATGTATTAGTATGTTCATCTTTACTTGCTGGCAGTACCTACTCTAAGCACCTAACGTAAAAATTTATAAACTTACATAGAATTTCCAACCGGAAGGAACCATTTATGTTCGCTAAGTACTACAGGCAGTCGTATGCCGCAATTGCGTTTCTTCTGAAATCGTATTTCTAGATTCTAAATTCCCAAAAAACGCTCTTTGTCCATGCAAGCTTGCAAGTACTTTCCGCATATTATGCATCTTAGAGGCACACTCGGATGGAAGTACCTATGTAATAATACAGAACTTGTGGGACTTTGCGTCTCTATGCATTCAAGTTTTGTGGAACATCATGCAGTATTAAACAATTAGTGCGTAAGTTGTATCAAAGACCGCTATGTTTATAAAACAAAAAAGATTCAATGATTGTGATTTATATTAGTAGTGTAGTTGTTCGTTATAATTATTCGTAATTGTTCGTTGTGCATGGGTATATGTAATACTAGTAATAAGAGTTGCATTTGCATTCAGCCCCATTATCATGCAAATAATTTTCCCACCTTCTTAATTTTATCATATTGTACACTTATTGTCATTATGTCTTGCTTGTTCACTTTTCGAGTCCAAGTGTTGGATGATTCCAAGGCCCTAGATCTAAGGCCTTGCCTTGGGATGATTCTCTTTTTAGTTGAATTTTGTATTTAGGTAATGCGTGTAGATATAAATGTACTACCTATATTTAAGTTTGCATGCCATTACCACTTTGCTCAATCCGACAAATGTAATTTACACTTCTGGATGACTTTTAGTTTGTTACCAGAGTCATTAAATGAATGCGGCTGCAGCTAGTAATAGGCTGTAGGCCGAAATGTGAAAACTATTTGTCACTTCTCTTTCTAACGGTTCTCCAATTTCTAAAATTAAAATAGAGAAAAAACGTCGACTGCAATTACTTCACATTACCAGCTTCTAATTAGTATTTCTACTAAAATGAATGATAAATTACCTTTTAAATGATTGGTGTATTTAAGCAATGCAATACTTGTGTAAAATTTCCCCATCCCACGATTGTTTACAGTTGGATTTATTAGCAGAGAAGTTATAGAAACCGCATAGTAATCGTAGTAATGGCCTACCTATCTTTCATTTCATAAATAAGCTACTGATCTCTTCACAGAAGACATAAATTCATTTTATACGGTTGAGAGAAGGGTAAGAAGTGGGAGTAAGTATCACGGAATTTCGTTGTTGTGTCACTGCACGATCAAGTTGAGGGAAATAGAATTGGAGCTTGAACTACATTATAACATAACATGCATATACTCACTACTCTGTTGTTAATACTATACTTATAATATATCAAAATCCAGGTTCTTAACATCTTAGCCATAACCCTAGTAGCAAGAAACCTCTTATAAACTAGTTCTTCTGGAAATACTAATATGAAACTTATAAGTAAAAGCACTCACACAATCAGTAGTGGTATGACTGCCTCAACGCACATTCAGAATCCAGAAAAGAGGCTAGCAGCTGTTTCTGCTGCTCTTTCTCTACAGCCAAGTCAGGAAATCTCTGGTAAAATCGTCCAGTCGAGTCATTCGTAGTTCCTAGTGCCAGCAGAGTCACTGTACAAGAACAAATTGAAGAAATCTCATCTACTATTCTCAAGTAGGGTTTTACCAGAAGACTCGACTCTTATAAACTATAAACTACCAGTTAACCCGTGCCGTGTACATAATACAGTGGTGGTCTATTGAACTACACACACATAAAATACTCAAGTAGCTACCTCCTTGTCCGTATCTAAATACAACTTGCATCTCCGCTTTTTATTACTTTGTATTGTACACTTTACACATAGACTATCACACTATGTATAACTAGGTACCATTAATGTATCTACATACCAAGGTATGTAATGTACAAACATTGTAATGTTATACACATACAAGTAGTACAATGTTTCTGCTAGTAGCAAATGTACTAAAAGTTAATTTTGTGAAAGTATACAAAGTATACATTGAAGTACTTTCACATACATTAGATCGTAGAATCTTGTTTAAATCCTAAATAAATATATTAAAAGAACCGTTTATACAAGTACTGCCCGTGTGCCTGCCTTTGTATAGCCAATATGCAATAGGAACACTAAGCCTAGTAAAGTTGATAAGAGAGCTTTAGTAAGGTTATCTTAGCTCTTCACAAATTATATATTATTTTTTATTGTTCAAGTCTTAAACTGCAATAGTCCATTTATACGTTCTTTTACATACTACGTAGTGTACATAAAGTTTCATTCTGAAATTCTGTGTTGTAGTATTATGTCTCTTGCCTTCCGTGATCCGTCCATCTATCCATGATTTATTCACCACCCAATTGGAGATTTCACTCAACGTAAAGTGAGCTTGAAATGTCTGTTGTATGTGTCTGCACGGCCGTTTCTCGTCTTATCTTCTTTCTTTTTTAGTTCCTTCCCTTGTCAGTCTCTATTTTATCTTTTTGGCTTGCAATCTTGCTACTGTTTGTTCATTCACATGCTATAAGTAAGGATTTACCTCCACTACATGACTCATCGTCTTTCTACATACACACTCTTCTACTTATACGTGTAGTATTTTCTCTACTAATACTATTCCCGGTGTCTGTTTGCACTGTCTCCACTTTATATTTTACATAGTAGTAAGTCATTCATTCGCTTGTTAGACGAGCTATAGTATCAGCTCCATGGAAAAGTGAATGGGAATTGTAGACTTGTAGTATATTGCATAAAATATACAGATGGTAATGGAAATGCGACTTTGTTTGTTGGCTGCGCTATTCAGATACAAATGTTGTCAGTCCCAGTTTTAGTGCTGGAGCAATGTAAGAGCGCATCAGATACAAAAGACGACTACACGAGGAGGAATGACTGACAGAATGGACTCTTTTGCTGTGGACTACCCGACCTGGATTTAATAGATTGTTTTCCCAAGCTTTTTTGCATACGTTTGATTGAACTACTATTTGTATGGGTGTACAGTGTACATATGTACGCACAAAACAGGTTATCTCTCACTCTATCTTTAGCAATCATGCTAACTTGCTACAGATACATGTATGTACACGGTACGGGAAACCCTCTAGGATGTAAAACGATATCGATAACTGCGGCCTACGACCAATCGAAAAGAACGCGGCATCCTGAAACTTTCGATTATAAGTAAATGAATCTCGTAGATATCCAGCTAAGAGCGGATCAGTATCCTCTGGCTCTCAATATCCTTTTCCCACGTCGAACACGTAGTAGCATTGCACATTCAATTCAATTCTTTAGTAGGTATCTTCTTTCGGAGTATGTATCACTCTGCGTCTTTTAAATATACATAGATTGCCTCTGCTTGCCCAAAAATTGCATTTTTTTCCTAGATTGTAATTTGTTTGAACTTGCGGTACAATGAAGATTCCCATTATACTAGCTAAGGTACATAGATTGATAGTAGAGGTAAAATATATAATAAGGTTAGGGATTATACATTAAAGGATGATATACATAATTTGAAATGGGAATACCTTCGCTAAAACTAACTTTGTAGTACACATGTACTCGTAAAGAGTAGGCGCGTGTTTATATGTAAAGAGAAAGAAGATGAAATGACACGAGTTAGAACTATAAATTAGGTTTTTATTGCATCAAAGATATTCAAAAGCATTTCTTCTTGGTTTTAATGTAATCTTAAAGCATGCATTAGTTGATGTGCATGTGTGTTAGCACGGGCGTAGTGATGTGGCAGTTTACTACACAAAATACCTTCCAGCCCACCACTCTGAGATGAATTTGTGATGAGAACATAATTGGTTCATTCTATTATCCTCCCATACAATATATGCAAATAGTCCCTTTTGACAACACTTCGGCAAAATGTGCAATGCTCATTCGTCTCTATAGGCTTTTGTAGACGGATCTTTACCAAAATCCTTCTTGTACCGTGATAGCTTCAGGCGTGTGGAGTTTCATGCAGTGTTAGGTAGGTATATGAATTCCATCATGGTCCAAGTTCAAACCCAAAGTGATGTGTAATTTGCATTTCGCCTCCTATTTGCATTAAGAGAATTTCCCATTAATGCCTTTCTCACACTACGACTGCGTTCTTTTCTATACAACATACTGACCTAACCCATGAACTTTCTTTCCTTCACTTGACTTTTGCTAGTGTGATATCTGTCTCATTTAAAAATACAGCATACTTTAACATTTAAAATGGCTAAAAAGCAATTAATCTTTCCTTTCGTAAACTGCGTTTCTTATATGGCGAAGTCTGGTTTGTTAATCTAAGTACAAAGTGATGAACAAATGCGTTAACTTAAAAGTAAATATTCTTGCATTATGTCGCTTACACAAATATAGACACTCATAACCTCTTAAGTATAAGTATGAGGTAGAGTGTCTTGTACAACATTTTAGTTAATGTATTCGTGTGTGAACCAATATTCGCACTGAAAAGCATTAATTAAAACTATACTGAATTCATTATTACAACTACTTATTCAAATATCTATAGATTTTTGCATTTTCTTGGTATGAATTAACCTACTAAAAAATACAATAATAAATTAGCCTAAGTTGATTAAAAAACGATTGTCTTCAAAGATATCTCACATTATTAGGTATTTAGGTACCTTGTTAAACTCAGCACATACATATTATTCCCGCAGATTGCAGACACTTAGTATTAATCGTTTTATCTGTGGCTGGACTAACAAAGGGCTTTAGCTTTACTGATATTGTGTGACTAGTGTTTGACAATATTTTATTATTATTCCATCCCAGCAGAAGTATTTAAGTAGGTGGGTACTTTTGGTAATTTAGAAAATTGAATCTAAAGCGTTCTCTTTCTAGCATGGCATAATTATAGCGATTACGGAATTCAATTGCGAAGTTTGTGAAATGATAGCTATAAGCATGCGTTGTTTGTAGTGGTGTAGGTAATATTTTATTGTTTTCATCCGACAGTTCTTTAATATCGTGAGTGAATGAAATTTGTTTCATATCTGGAAGAATCGAAGGTTTGGACACAAGTCAAATCCCAATCCACAAGCTGCTGCTGCCTGCGAGCAAAAGTATTGTATTAGAGCATCGATTTTCGAATATTTCTCGGGTCTGGTTTCCGCTTTATGTATCATGAACCTATGGCCTATGGTAGACTTATTTGTTATTAGTTCCCTCCAGTATAGAATACACACTGTGCCCTACATCATAGTTACAGATGTGACAAATGCACTCCGCTACAAATACTTACAACCAGCACAGTATCTTCTTTGAACCAGAATTGTTCTACCTACATTTTGAGTGAAAGAGCTAATACTACAAGTTCAGGCCCTACTATGGCCGTGTAACTTCTTAACGCGTATTATCCAGTTTATTTCTGAATCAATTGCCACTTTGCAGTATAGCATTAACCTACATATCAGAGTACAAATCCCCTTTCACTATTTCGTGACTGTTGGCTGTAACTACAGCAGATAATATTAAAAAGATTCAGTTCAGTCTAAGTTCCAAGAAACTGTTTCCAAAGCTTTAACATTGTGTTAACATACCTAAAAATTATATGTAGGCAGGAGCAGAGTAGCAGACGCTATACGATGATACACAAACGATGATATACGATGATAATTACATACATTTAAAATAGCGCTTGCATTATACATAGTATGTAGCTCTCGAATGTATGTGAGTAGCTTTCTCTTGGGGAAAATGATATGATAATTATATTTTATGAAAATCCAATACTCAACACACTACGGTTTTCAATGTACTACAATAGTAGCACTACATTTCCAATGTGTTGAAAAATGTAATTAATTCCTTATTGAAACTAACTTGTAGGTTGTGAAAATGAAAAAAATGCTAGTTTTCTTGTGCATTAGGTAATTAATGTGGTCTTTGTGTATTAATTTCCGAACAACACTGGCTTTACTAATACCTGTACCTTGTAACGTATTTGTATAACTGGTGGAGCTCGGTCTGTGTGCTTCTTAGCGGGGTTCCAGTATGATTGAGGTATAATAAAGTATGCTCCTGCTATACACACTGTAACTTGTAACAATTCTTGTTTGATATGAAGGACAAACCTGTGTAGTGGCATGTGCTACAAAATAACCATTGCATAATATAACCCGCATTGCTAGAATTCTTTAGCCATGTCTTTATGTGAGGGCAATTATTTTCAGTTTAGCTGTTAACAGAAACAAGTAAATAGTGTCTGTGTGTTTGTATGAGCGTGTAGCATAATATTATTGTGGCCGTGTGCTTGCAAGTGGAATGAAAAGTGGAGATTGGTTTCATAAAGCATTCTTGTACTTGAGACACGAGCTAGACAAGTTCTTCATTCCATTGTTTCCACTTTATATTTTATTAGGGACAAGAGTTACTTTTTATAACTCTTTCAACAATGGAATATACAACTTTATAAGGCATTTTATGGGATTATTGTGTATGAATGTTAATACAATGGCAACATCGAAATCTATGTTCATGTCAAAGGATAATGGTATAAGAAATACAATTGATGAAACTACTCATATACACCCTTAGTATATACATTTACCTATTTGACTTTGCTATGTACAGAATATAGTTTGTGTAATATTCAACAGGATGAAACATTCATCTTCAGCTTGTACTTCGGAATGAATAGAGTCAGAGCAATTAGTAAGGTATTTGAGAGGCTGGGATTGTAAAACGGCATGAAATGAGCAATTGCTACTGGGTGGTTATTACGCACGCAGTGGAAAACAGATGGAATAGATTATACGAGATGGGCTCGAGACAAATTGAATATTTTAAGTGTTAGAGCTTCAAAGGCAACCAGCCAGGCGAGAACAACGAAACAACACATTTGATAATTCGACTCAGTATAGTTATACCCAAGTATTTACAATATTGTTATTTTAAGTATCATCTACAAACTCAAATATTTATGCCTAAAATGCATATCATAAAAGTAACCTGTGTAATCGAGTCGTACATTCTATTGAATTAAAGGCAGTAATACTATCTATACTATTATGCAACTTACAAATATTTGTTGAATTTAAAGCAAACAGTACACGTCAGCTTTAGCTTTATACTAACTTATCAATCAAAATACCGCTGCTGCGGTATTCGGAATTAGTTCGTGAAAATTAGTTTTATTTATTATGAGATCAAAAACATGCCTACGTACTTTCATGTTTCATACTCTAAATTCTAATAATTATAATTTCATAGGTGCACTAAGAAGAGGAAAGGTTTATCGTAATAATAATAGTAACTACCTTCCAAATTGAAAACAAAAATTCACTGTGAAAATTATTACTGTTTTAGAGAATGCTTTAGAACATTGCAGTGGTACCTGAGCTTGATTCTGTGGTATTATATACAGTTCGCTCTTGCTCTCTTCCATTGCATCCTACAGTCCATGTCCATGCATGTCCATGTTTATTTGTTTAGTACCGTACCTACTCAGCCTTGTTATTATTATTGATTTGCCTTTCACAGTCTCTTATTAGTGAATACCATTTGCCCCGAAAATCAATTGACAATTAATTAACTTAGTAATTGGTTTGGGGTTTACAGTCGAATACCTTGCCTTTGCTTCGGTTAAGTCTATGGATGACGTAGAAAGGTAGGCCGCAGTATTGTGTGAAAAAGTAGGTAAAATACAAGTAGGTAGATATATATTGTACTACCAAAAACGTGTAAAAGTTATAGTAAACCTATATAGAAATGGGAGAAGAGGAGACTAGGATATCTTTTGTTTTGTCTTCACGCTTTTCGCCCCCATAAATTCCTTGAGGTTTCTTAGACCCTGTATACTATGATCAATGATATCCAGTAAGGCTTACCTATATCAATTTATTTTTATTAGTGAGCAGTTAGATACAAAGCAAGGTAAATATTTGTTGAGATGGTACAAGAGAACTGGTTAGAAAGAGCAAAGAAGGTGTAAGAAAGACATGTATGTATTTATATGAATATACAGCAGAAGATATATGATGGAGTATAGCCATGAAATGTACAGTGAAAGTTGAAGGTGGCAGGAAAGAATTTAGCCAGTAGTCATTTAACAGTGTTCAAGAAACTATTAAAAATTCTGTTCACCCTTGAAAATCTATAAGAAGCGTCTGGAGTAGTTCTAACTAATACAGTCGGAATGGGAAATAATTAATCTTATGCTTTCCGCCTCGCACGGCTCGGTCTGACTGTAAAGTAGGCATAGAACTTGAAATGATCCGAATCGAAAAACAGAGAGACGACGACAAAGAACAGAACACTCTCAGGTTCACTCCACTTGAATACGAAGCAGCAGGCAAGACACTGTAGGACAAACGCGCTGAGCAGATCCCAATCACGTTTTGTGATAAATGTACTTGCGTTTGCGAAATGAGTTAAACCATTCATCTTTCAAAAATAATTTTACATCTAATCATGTAGTAAACTGCACTAGGTAAGTAAAGTCACAACAGTCAAATATTTACCAACACTAATACTACACTAACAATTCCTTAATGTCAACTTATTCGCTACCATAATATCATTGGTAGTTGCCTCCTTCTCGTCATTTTCTAACCAAATTGTGTGATTCCCGTACGCTAGAGCTTGGTGCACAAGAGAGCTTATGGACAACAGAGCTTATGGACAGGAGAGCTTCGTA
>JAQFYB010003303.1:0-19992 GCA_034694085.1 Pogonognathellus longicornis | reverse complement strand
ATTATGGTAAAATAAATATCATTAAATTTAACCAAATCTGCTTGAGAAGACTCATTCCAGAAATTCAGGGAAACTTGAGTGTGTATGTGTGTGTGGCATCACGACATGGTGTGCATTACACACAGACACGCTATACAATACAGCTACACTACACAAATCATAAACGTATTATACCTGTACTCTGCTGAACTAAATACCTACATACAGATTCTCTACTACAGGCAAATACAAATACAAAGTAAAGTAACGTAATAATAATAATTTCTATAGCATGCTGCATAAGAATAAAGAGAGTCTGGTGCTTATATTCCTCACATAGATTATATGCATTCCATTATTGTGGGCGATAACATTATTATTATATATAAGCATTGTATGTATGTGTATGATAGTCACACAGGTGTTATCGATAGACGAACGTGGAATAGAGTGCTATAGTTATATGTGAGTTAATGTGTAGTGTTGTCGTGTAACTTTATCTTTGCGGATGCAAGTGAATTGCTGTGAGAGCAGAGTTTCTACAAGATCCTTATTCCTGAAAGGATGAAATGAAATGTAATCAGAATGAGAATAGATCTAGGAAATCTCAAATCTCGTCAGCTACTAATTGGTAGAGAAGCTAGAGTTGAAAGGAGCAGCACACACACATTAGAGCTGCATGACCAGATTAACGAGAATTTTTATCTTCTATGTACTACCTACGTACGTCGGCATTATTATGTAACTCCAATCTCCTACTCCATATACAATACAACTCACTACAATATACAAGCAATTCTCTATGAAGTATAATACACACGTGTGCAGGTTCTGGTTATATAAGGAGCACATTATTATGATATTCTAACAATACAGATATATTTTATCCTACCACATACATACAACACATATACGAATGAATGCACTTTCTATAATGGCAATTATAATTATTTACACTATAACCCCATGTATGCACACACAACTCATAAATGCAATCTCATTCATCATTCGTAGAATCTTCAACACAAATCTCCCAACCTTTAATGAGCAGCGTCTTACACACGGGTCACAATAAGTGCCTTAAAAATCTCCAGGCTCTGTACACAACATAATAATATAAGAAGTGTATAGTACCGTAAGGTACTTTAAAGTAGCTATGAGGTATGTGGAATGTTATACATAAGAATGATAAAAATAGAGCTGTTAGTTAGGAAATAAAAAAATTGTTATAAATATTTGCTAGTAGAATTATGAAGATTTATTTATTTATTTTATTTATTTACTGACGAATTCACTCATATTACAGAGGTAGTTACATCGCCATAGCACAACCTATAGATTGTATTAAAATGTGTTATAATTAATTACGCTTTTGATTTTGTGGTACACTCACTTAATAAGTACAGGAATAACGAATATCATTTGTGAAATAAAATTTAATTCTAAGTCGACATGTTTGTTAATACGCTTTCATCTTTGTAGATCGGAGGAGGATAGGAATTTGACTAGTGAGGTTGAATGAGATAATTAATTAGTGATGACACGGTGTGATACAATGGTTGATATTGTAGAGGAGGATTTGGCAGTGGTTGTGAGAAGTACATGGAGAGTGAGTTGCAAAGCCAGAAGACAGGATGCAACGCATTAATCGTAAATCAATAGGACTTTCCATTTCACACTTCAGGTTCACATGTGACGAATTACAACGGCAAGCTTCTTTTAAGAGCATTTTCTTTGTGCCGTCGTCCTTGCTGTCTGTGTGGCTGTACTTTACTTTCAGTGTGACACTGCCACAGCACAACCACGCTACATACACCACACTGCTACAACATAACACAAATCAAAATTGATCATTTCTCTTGAACTACGTAAAGGATCCCATGGGATATACACAGACACGCTCTTCTACTACACAAATGCTTATAGCCTAAATGCATCTTCATTTACCCAACCATCAAATTTATAACCAAACTTCAACGATATTTATATCTTCATATCCTTATGCAAATAAGAAATTTTGAAAAATATCTCAACACTATGTAATGTGTACTAAATTGCATTTCACGCAGCAATGATTCTTTCCAGACGAAATCGATTCAGAACTACTGCTCAATTTATGTTCAACATGTTAGGAGAGTATATGATACGAGTTATAAAATAGCATTAGTGTTCAACATTCATGCTTAACATAATATAGTGATGATAGTGGCTTGGGTTTGAGAAAACACGGGAGCGACGAGCAAGTTATAGCTAAGAGCACAATAAAGTGTCCTATACTTACTACACTACATTGAATTATAGCATTTTATAATATTAGCCAAATCCAAAGATAAGACACTATACTCAAACTATGGCAATTTTCTATGCACCACGTCCATCCATCCAGTTCGATCTACACGAATCCAGTTCTCGTTCTTATGACATGTCAATCACAGCATATTGCTATACAACTATAAGTAAAATGCAAGGACTGGTTAATTGCCATGCTGTTACACATTCAAACTAAAAGCAACTCCACACTACACTCTTATCAATTCTCTTCTTTTGACTCCTGCATTTTTTACAATATTATTATACTATCGTAATAATACATAATATATTGAAACAATATACTCTGTTTATTTATTAACACACAACTTTGCACTATAATATTCCAAGCTGATAGTTTAGTACTT
Source organism: Pogonognathellus longicornis (assembly GCA_034694085.1). Taxonomy (NCBI): domain Eukaryota; kingdom Metazoa; phylum Arthropoda; class Collembola; order Entomobryomorpha; family Tomoceridae; genus Pogonognathellus; species Pogonognathellus longicornis. The sequence goes on along the minus strand of JAQFYB010003303.1, from coordinate 17,338 downwards.
GTACGTATAACGTACAATATACAGCAGTACCTGTGTGTTCGTAGTATAAATAAATAAATAAATGTAAATGCTATCTCACCATAAGCAACAACAGTTTACATTTTACGAAGTGTATACTGCATAGAAGAAATGTATGAATGTATATTACGTAGAGAGTTGAATAGTAGTAAGAGATAGTAAAGAAATTAATGTACAGAGTTTAATGCTGAGGCAGGAGCGCTGTAGTTGTAGCCGTATGTATTATGCACAATATTTTACCACTTTAAGATAATTAGTTGACTTGCGATCTTTGTAAGTCATCTTAATCATAAATATTTTCTTACAGTAGCACATAGAGGCAAGTTCTCGTTCTACAGCCACTTCATTCATGTATTCAGCTCAAAGAAACAGATAATGAATCTATTGCATTTGCACTTACTCTGATATCAACACAATATCGTATAGAATATTCTGTGTATGCACCTTACTATTAGATAGAGGTATTTTTATAAAGATAGTGTAATATGGACGAGTATTTTATTGCAGTCATCTTAAAGGATTTTCTATGTACCTACTTGCAATTAAAGTGTACTAGGTAATATATAAGTATGACACAGTGATGGTTGTAACTTGTAATAATAATAATATTGTTGTTGAGATGATTGGCTTGCATTTCTTTGCAACAAGTGACACAAAGACACCAATATAAAATATTGTTTGTAGTATCTGCAATATTATTCAGAAAAGCATGCAATGTTGTACAATGGAACAATTTACGATAGATACACATCATTGTGGTACTAGACACACAATACGTACGAAGAATAAATATTGTAAATTATATGAAGGGAATTCTCACATTACTTGACTGTTTGCTAAAACAAACAATTGGTTCTGGCTCAAGCTGCAGAGTTTTCCATGTTGTGTACACAATTGCAGCAAAGAACAATTCGTAATAATGTCAATGGATTGAGATTTTTGAAAATATCTGGTAGAATGATTGTTTTTGCGTGTGAGTACCTAACAAGAATTAAATAGTCAACGTAATCTTAATGGTTTCATGTGAAAACTGAGCTTTTTTCCATGAACCCAACAACAACGCAAGGAGCCAAAGAAAAACAACAATAACAAATAGCAAAAAAGCAGCAGAAACAAAAACTGAATTTTAGCAATGAATAAATAAATGCCTTTCCTTTCTACAGCCAATATCTGTAGCAATAGTTTACGAGATGTTTGGTACGAGATAAAGTTTTATTATTGTGGAATGCACCTACACACAACACAACAGATTCAGATCGTGGTCTTTCTTTTCACGTAATTGACTATTGACTCGCTTGATAATCAATTGTGGTTGTATTACTAGGTAGATTATTCATGTGCACATAGTAGCTACATACAGCTATGATGCATTTTTATACTCTAATGCACTGTACATGGAGATACAAAGATAGGTATGTAATGTGTGTAATTATGGTGTACCACGTACAAAATCAGTTATTGTGTTTCATGTCCACAAAATATTCATTGCCAGTCAAGTTTCACATTTTCAATTACAGTTTTAGTTGCAGCAGAGTCGCTCGAGATCTCTTGTCTTGTTATTACGTGTACACTTTGTACTATGCACTGTGTACATAGAGTTACATGACGCTTGCTACGAATAAAATAGTGTACTAATGAGAAAATCTGCATGGGAGAGAGATTGGGACTTTGACTTAAAGAATAATAACAATAATGCAATGCAACGTAACGCATGCAAAATGCATCCACAATAACAATAAGGAGTGTAGCTGCATCTCGCAGTAAACTTCGACTTGAGAAGGCTATTCATTATTGATTATTGGCAGATAGCAAGCAACTTGTTCTTAAAATGATTATCAGGGTTGGAAAATCCCCACACAAAATAAAAATCATCTACTCTAGAAAATACAGCAGGGGGAGAGATACCAATCTTTGAACATTTTTTCACATTTCAGTTTTACGCACTAAAAGTACTCTCTTTAATTCCTAGTAATTATATTTGTGTATTTTCCATTCATTTATTAGCATTTCAATTTTTCTACCTATGTCAGTCAATTATTCGTCAAAAGTCGCTCGTCGAGTTTTTTCAGGAAATTCTCTACCTTTCTATCTCTCAAAGCTCTATGCACACATTTATTAATGAATTAAGTCTTGAGACGTCGTGCAAAGTGCAACTGAGCATTATTATCATCTTTATAAATACTACTGCTATACACTGTAGTTACAATTGAGAGATAATATGAAAGTGTCTGTATATTGAAAGTGTGGATATTTGTAGGGAATGTATAGGAGACATGAATATATAAAAGGTGTGTAGGTATATTAAGCAGCACAGAGCAATTGTTTGTGAATGAGACGAAGGAAATTATTATGACATTATTATTATGAGTCTCGAGGAACTCGAAATCTTTTCTTTCTTTGTTGGTGTAGCACAAAATAAAATATGGGATGTGAGTGAGCAAAGAAAGAGATTGAGTGAATTGAAGAGCAGAGCAAGGAGCTTTGAGTAAACATCAGGAATAAAATGTGGTTGAGATATTAATGAAAGCATTGTGGTGGAAAATGATATATGGTTGTTGTCTGATACGCAATATGGACCCTGTGCACTACCCATTCGCATTAATATGCACTTTATGTTCCTTAATATTATAGCCAACCACTTCTAACTAAAACTATTAACTATAAGTGTACGAGTTTATTTCATACTTATTGTCAGTTCAGAGCCAACTGGACCAATAATCATACACACTCACTCCACTCTCAACTCAAATAAATACAAACACAATTCCTGTTCGAATAAACGAATCCCAACTTCTCAGTACACTCTCACCTCACTTTATTTATTCTTTCTTAAACAAATGTTCTTTATTATAATAATCCATCCGTTATACACGCTGCACAACCAGCACACTCCATTTAACGAATAAGTCTGCCAGAATTGCAAACGCCAAAAATGACCGTCAAACGTAAACAACCTTTATTGTTTCTGGGTATTGCAATGTTATAAAATAATAAAATATATAGCAGCTACGTAGATCTTGCACATCTCATTTTCCATTTCACTGACATCAATTAAATGCAATGTTTTGTCTGAATGTGAAGAATCAAAGTCACATTTATTCAAATATTGTATAGCAATTATTGTTATCATTATTAGTACATAGTAATTTTCCAAGAAAAATGTTTCATGAATGAAATATATTTTGCATAGATATTTAAATATTTTATGTTGTACATGTTTTAAATGAATTGTTAAAAAAAATGAAAAGGTTGTGCAATGTTAACAGAATAAATGATGAAGTTCGTGCTCCTATTTGTAAAATAAATACACTTGGCAACTGTGACTGTAAGTGGGGTAGAAAGAATTCTTCGTAGTTTGAACATTTAGTAAAAGGCAGTTCATCAAAGAAAAACTTACAAATGGGTTTACCTTGTTACATATAATTATTGTCTACTTTAAGAAGCAGCATAGAATTGAGTGCGATTGGCTGTATGACATGTGTCGGCTTGCCATTACAGTCAATTGATTACACGACTGTCATAATACACCAAGTCATATTTTTGTAATTGATGAACGTGCATAAATGAACTGTAATATATACACAAGGGTTATTACAGTAATTTATAATCTTATGGCTATAATCACTCGGTTCACCTGCAATTGCAGCGTCAAAGTGTAGTGCACAGCACAGAACACACATTGTAACAATCGAGTGTCCTTTCTTGGTACTTCATTTCAGAGAGATAGAGATATTGAAGTAGTTGTACTAATTGTAGCAAGGGTTATAAATAAAAACTGCTGAGTTATGTAATGTGTAGGTACACAAGAAGTTGAGTTGAATGGCAAGTACATTACACAAAATAGAATGTGTGTCTTATTGTTGCTTACTCAGAGCACTCCATTTCTAATAAATAAATAAGTCAGTCATTTATTCGTAAAAAACATGAGACACACATAGTACACGTTGTTAAATGTAAGAGTAAAAGGAGAGAATTTTTCACAGGCTAAGCTAACCCAAACAATTCCACACGTGTAATCACAGCAAGGAGTAAATGATGGCAGTAAATAACTTCTGATTAGATTACAACTCATATCAAAACAAAAATCCTCAGCTATGCACACATTGAAAAGTTTCTTGTTTCGCCACTGTTTCAAAAATACACAAAAATCAAATGTTTGTTTTCTATTTTCATTTTTCACCACTTTTTCTCTATGCATGTAATGAGTAGGAATATCTACGGGGCATATTGATAATCACTCCATTGCATACATCTGAGCAAAATCATTTTTACACTTTACATGCCAAATAAATCAGCAATACTTCATAACACAATTTTATACAATTGCTACATATTTACAAATTAGCAACAATTTTGCGCTGTTGATGTTTTTATGTATTTAAAAATTACTTTTTCATTTCTCGAGTACAAATCCTTCTCTGACGTCTTTTTTAATAGTTACATTATACTCATTCATCTAATCCCTAAATAAGGTCTAAAATGGTCACAATATATGAAAAACCATTTTCATATTTTCAGCTAATGTAAAATCATTTAGCAGCTCTACGAACTAATGTGCATCATCTAGTTTCTATTTACCTATAATACCGTTACTCTTTTCTATAACTAGCATGCTTACTAGTTAAGCCAGACAGTGCAAATATTTGCAAGGAACTAGACAGCGAGTCAACAATAATTTTTCTTGTATTGTGCTACTATTGACTGAGACATACTACAATATTAGCAGTTAAAATGAATCCACTTAAATATAATCCTTCTTGTTAACACAGCAGCAATAATAATTGCAGGAGACACTGCCAAGGCAAAAGCTAAGATGGTTAATACCAATGCCTATAAATTTAATGTAGCATACAAATAGTGTCTTGTGTACAAAGTTATCTACCACCTGCATATTATACGCTATAGGTGATACGGTGTAAAGCATTGTATTACTAGGTTAGTCATAGAAGCAGCGGTGCAAATAAATTAAAAATAAATGCAGGTCTTAGCCTAGGATGAGCAGCGTTTAATTAAATACTCGTTTGAGGGTTATACAAAAGTATTGGTGTGTATTATACCACTTGACTTTAATGTGAAATATATGTATGTGACATAGCCGTATTGAGGTGGCGGGCAGGAAGGCAATTTCCTCCCCCGAAATCCCAAAAAAGAGAAATAACCTGGTTTTGAGCATTTTGTCCTCCCGAAATCGATTTCTGGATACGGCCGTGTATGTGTATATTATTTGCATTATTGCAGCTATAACTTACATCATAATATCCAATACCGTATCCATATTAATGAAATTGTAAAATCAAAATGTATTACTAGATATTTATTAAGTTAGGTGAATTTTGATACAAGAATACAAATGTGTATCTGCAGAGTAGGGATAGCTGAGGATCGGTAAGTTGAAAAGCTAATGTATGCAACTACATAAGTAAGTAAATGAATTTGTGATAAAGCTGTGTGCATGAAAATGTTGTGTGTGGAAAACAATAATATTATGTTGTGATAAAGACAAGAGGAGACTGTAATGTAAATGTAAGAGTATGAGCACTAGAAGACTACTGCAGTGCAGTGTGTGGAGTGTGGACGCGGTACATACAGTAGGTGTGCAGAGTGCTACAATAATGGCTGCAGTAAAGCTAATGTGCATTGTTCATTTCATTACATAATTCTGTGAGTCATAAAGCTAAAAGCTGCAGCATAATAGAAGAACGCCTTTATCAAAATGTTATAACATTTCCTGTGCATGAGAAATCTGAACATTCTACTAGAAGATTCTAAACTCACTTGCATTACAATAGCACTTTACATACCCAAACTAAATTTACATGTCTTTCTCTCACATTTAACCCCTCCATTCAAATTCATCATTCCATCCAACAGTCACACACGTCAATGGCATCAACGTTTTTGCAATTTGTAAAAATAACTCTATTTTTTGCAATTCACTTGGAATAAATCCAGATTGGGAACAAACAGTTTTCGTTTCAATAAAACCACAGTATTGTTGCTTGATTTAGCTATTATACATTTATTGTAAGTTATATGTACTGGCAATACAATGTGTTGCCAAAATGAAACAACCTTAATTTTGTATGAGAAAAGTTATGGAAAGTAATTATAAAGTATACAGCTGTGTAGTACTGCATTGTTTGACTATGTTGTATGCTTATATTATATTCTATACATGAGAATAATTAAAATAAAAAGAAATGGCTATAATGATATGATCGCCTAGTGTATAGTACTCCCATTGAAATTGTGACTCTCAGTCATCTCGCAAGAATCGATCATACACAATACACGTATGTAAAGAAGGTGCCACTAGCAATTGATAGAATTGTAACCAAGTGAATTTATTACATGATCATAATAATTATTATTTGCATTTCTCACAATCAGCACTTAAATATTTATTAATCAATGTAACATCATTCAATGAATATTTGTCAATCCACTGCTCTCGGTCAACACACGCTGTGCATTTATGTCTCAATGCTTTCAATTGCCAATAACGAGACATTCATATAAACACACAGTGCTATGTAGTTTATCATTCATATGATATCTCTTACACCAACTACATTGTTGATATTCAATTAAATGTGTCTGCTAGATTTATAAATCCTTTCAAGTACCTTGCGCTGCGCTGTGACGCTGTAACAAAACAAAAGTGACCTTTAATCCGTGTGATTACAGAGCAACAGTAGTGTATCGCTTGAAACCTTAAAATTGTCTTGCTCGTTTGAGTAACTTGCGAAGATTTATGAGATATTTAAACGTGCCACTGGCTTAACACAACAGTTTGCAGCATTTTAGATAATGGGAGACTGTTTTGACTTCATAAGACTATGAGCATGTTAAAAGGCAAAGAGTGAAAAGAAAAGAGTTATTTTGTGATGTGAGAATGGGAGAGGACAAGATCATTTGAGACTGTTGTGTGCAGAATAAATAATTTGTAGTCTTTTAGATCTGAATTAGGCAGTGTATGTTGTACAGTGGTTTTGGCTGTGATAAGGAGCTTTGGAGAGAAATATTGTAGAGCAGAGTGTAATACCCCCAGGAGAAATGAGAAATCACATAATATTACACCGCGATAAGAAAACTGAATCATGAAAAGAGAATGTTCTTCAAGCAACAGGTTTCATCGTAGCAACCACAAACATAAATAGTCGTAGACGCTTCACCTAGTCACCCGCTTCATATGATATTCAACAAAAATGTCATATAATTATTACTCCCTCTATCCTCCCTTTCCAACATTCATTATTCTCAAACAACAAACGCTAACTAACAATCAAAAAATCTTCTTATGCTACATAAAAAGCTTATTGCTTCAATCCTATTCTTAGATGTTAGGCCCATCTTTAATTGTCTCAGGCTGCACAGGCAAAAATATAAAACAATTTAATGATCGAATATATGATTGTTAAAGAATAGGTGGGCGTAATACGTATAAATAGACCTTATTTCTATTAAATTTTGCTACCGCATTATTTTTTCAGTAAAAGCTATTCAAGGATTTTTCTAATTAATTATTAAGTCTAAAAAAAGATTTTAGAATCAACTTAGCTGTATTGTCAATACCTAGGTGCTAGCTATATAATATACTTTAATAAGCTATTTATTATATTGATGCAATAATATTTTATGATCATGTTGCCTGTAAGGTAAAATATGAAAAGTGACGTGTCAACTGATAAAATTAAGGCTGCATAAAACAGAAAACGTGTATAGGAAATAGTTTTCTGCAATTTGACATTTTAATGTTGTTTGCATTAGAGCAGCATTGAGTCATTTTCCTGTGAATTGTTTTTTAAGTCAGGAAATGTTCAAGAGGCTTTGTTGCTCCAGCAGGCCACGTGTTTTTTAATGTCTTGGTCCGTCCCCGTGTCCACCTCCACCAACAAGTCCATGTTTAAATGACAAGCTTCCGTTGCCAAATGTGGTGCTATAATAACTAATAAAATAAGAAAAGATCTTGTACTGCAATATGCTAGACAATGCATTTTATATAGGCGACTGTTTTATTTCTTTGCGGAAAACAGAAATTCTATAACAGCTAATTATTTACGCTCGTCGATGTGAAACGAGGGCCATTTTCCCGTTAATGCAGTTCTCTATCACAATCTTATTCCTTTGGTCCAGTAGATATTACTAACATTTTTGTCATTTATTCTTAGTAACACAATTCAAATCTTATTCAACCTTCGTCCCATCTGTGACAATTGTCAAGCTAAAAAATCTGAATATTTTTTCTACACAAGTATTTAAATGAGCTGACAAAATAATTGCTTTTTTGCTTTTTAACTTATTCACCTTCGTAAGTATAAATTACTTCACAAAGGGAGTCATTTGTAAGAAAAGTAACGAGTTATCCATAAGAAAATAACATATTATTACGTTTTTTAATACATGAGTTTCCGTTAGCTAAATACATAGAGTTGGAAAAATTTCGAGAGTATTAGAAATTTTAATTGAGGGTGTTTGAATAGAAAATTCTAAGAACATTATTTGTGACTAAGAGATCATTATGTGGTTCTCCAGCGGATGTGCTAGAAAAATGTTGCCTAACAATGCGAGGATTAGGAGACGAAGAAAGACGGAGAGAGATAAGAGTGAGCTAATTATATAAAATGATATAAAAAAGGCAAATGTTTGTATAGGAAAGGAAGTCGGATATTTAGTATGAGAATGTTGGATAGAGATTGGAGGCTTAGAATGGAAATGAGCAAACTGTTTGTGTTGTGTTCAGTGAGTGCAACAAAGAATGATTACAATATTTTATCCATTTGATGTGTGTTCCATTGTTCCACAGTTCAACCTTTTTCACTTCCACTCCGTTCCTGCCATTCAAAAAGAACTGGCTGCCCAAAATGCACAATTCTCAATAAAAGGCAAAACGACTCTAAAAAGATCAAAGTGAGAATGGGAGTGTGGAGCAGAGCCATGGAAGCAAAGGCTGTGACTGTGTGATATGCGTACAGAGCAATAACAGAGTCACTTTCTGAAATTTAATTTCCATACAGTGGCCATAGACCACACATAATTCCATTCAAGATCCGTATAGTGTGGTTTTGAATGCAAATAAATAAATACATTTTGTACAATTGCTATATATGCACTGCACAGCCTATGTATGAAATTGTAAGGGGAGATAAAAAAAACTCAACTCAGGTTGAACTGAAGTTGAAGTTATTGTTGGTAGAAAATATGAGATTTTGGATTAGAATTTTGTCCTTGTGGTTTGTTTTCAGTTTCCTTACATTTCCTAACACACATCATGCATGGCACTGTGTCTACTCCACTCCAAAGCGTTTTTTGGCAGAGAATGGCTTTTGTCCCATCGTAAACAGAGCAAAAAAATAATGAATCATTATCTGCGACTGTAAACAATTGGGAAGTACTGTGTAATGTGTGAGTTGAGTGCTATGTAAATCCATGTACATATATGCCTTGCTTTAAATACGACTCTAATCCTTTGTACCTATATCTACGTCCGTAAAACATTCAATACCTATAGGTATTTACGTTTACGGTGTGTGTATATGTGTGTGTGTTTTAGTGTGTGAGTGTTGAGTTGAGTTGGAGTGTGTGCACCAATGTATCATGATTCATGATTTCAACGAAGGTGAACTTTTATTTTATTAGTTTGAGTCAGTGAGCACCGTGAGCAGAAAATACTCCAATCTCTGCGTGTGTGAGTCTTTGAAGCATAGTAATTTATACTATTGTAGTAGAAATAGAAACACATATACACACAAACGTAGATCATGGCAATTTACACAAAATATACATACACACACGGGCGGTAGCAAATAGTAGCTATGTAGTATTTAGTGTAAGTGTATGGCTTGGTGTAAAACAGTAGGCCTATGCTATACTACTCTCTTGCCCATTCGCATATTCCACTAAACTTGCGACTTGCACAAACTAAAACCCTAACTAAAAGTTTTTAGCAGTATTCCGTATTCCGTATTCCTATGCATGACGAATGCCATAAATAATTTTCACAAGGTGCATTAAATAAGTGTAACGTGCCCACACCGCCCCACCACGCAGAACTACTACTACGTGTATCTCTGTGGTACTTACGACTGTTACGACCATAAAATAAAACACAAACTGAAAATTAACATATAAAAGAGTCACTGCATGCACTAAATGCAAATAAACACAAATTTATATGCAGTAAAACTTTATGACACCACCACCTTTAGATCCAGCAGTCAAGACAAACACACGGCTAAATAATATTCATAATATTCTCATTATTATTTGTGATGCAAAACCTAATGCTTTATTGCTACACTGTTTTTATTTCTTGTTAGTGCACCATTCGTTCGTGTCATGTCATACACAAGTCGTTCAACATAATGTTTTACTTATGTAGCTTAATTACCGTGTACTCATGAAATACAACAACCTACACCGTTTATTTATAAAATCTATGTTCCCCTTTTGTTTTTAACCAAATCTTCACTTTTATATACCCACATCATATTATACCTACTCAAATGACCTGTTGGACTCCAGAGTTAAATAATAACTTCCGTAATTTCCATTCAGCCTTTAAACCATCCAAAAATCTAAAAGGCATGATTGTATTATGCATATTAAGAATTGTAGGACCCAAATTTAATATTCAAACCCAATTGTATTAATAATAATATGGCAGTGTAATAATATTCAGGAATAGCTAATACTAATAATACAAAGCTGCAAATAAACTTCGCAAACGAAGTCTAGTTATAACTTTGGTTAACAGTTGCGGATCTAGCACAAGGTTCTACAGGTCCAAAACCCCCTCCTCAAAATCCGAATTTACACTAGATAAAAAGCCGTAAATTCCAAAAAGAGGTTATTTTCCAATGCTCCAAAGAGCAGCAACCTGAAGACAAAGTGCATGAATTTGAATAAATTTATGTTTATTTTGGCCAAACTTTTTCGCGCTATGCGCGTTTTCAGTCTTATTTGTACTACATATTTACATTTTTCCTTCCCCGAAATCTATTTCTGTATAATATGGCATTGCATAAAAAACCTAGAAATTTTTCGATGTGATTACTGATGTGAACCCCCCTATGAAAATTCCTAGATCCGCCGCTGCTTTGATATTCTTTCCAAAAGAATTTATTCATTCACTTTCATCTTTCATTATCTCCCGCAGGAACGCCAACTATTATTTCCGAATAAACGCTAACGGATAAAATGGAGAAAGAAATGGAAAGAACTATAATACGAATTAGATGATTCATTTTCTATTCACTTTTTAAGTCAGCCTGAAATGGACTTTTTCATAAACTTTTTGTTAGCATAGGTCTTAATCAGCGAATCAATAAACTATCTTTATTGCATGATGTACTCAAATCCTTTTTATAATCTCTTACTCGTTTAGAATAAAAACAATAATGCTGGCCAAATTACAACCAAATATAGAATACCTCTATAATATCTGCATTAGTACCTATATGAATATATACATCCTCTTTTGTTCCAGTTTATACAAAAAAGTATTTTTAATTTTAACAATGAGCAAACTAAAGTATTTTGGGGAAAAATTGTGAATATATTTTTAAATGCCACTTTGGTGAAAACTTTTTCACTAATCTGTGTGTGCCCCACTTACAAAAAGGATTCCATGTAGATTTAAACGCATTACACAACTGTTACAGATACTACTGGAATTAAAATTTTAAATTGCTCCTTTGTTACAGACTGGATCTCCGATGTAAAATTGACTTGACTATCGACAACAGAAACGTGCATTACTTATAAACCAGTGTGCGTGTACTGTATATAGCTCCAATAAGTAAAATTGAAAGATAAAGGAAGTATATTGCGGAGATGAGTATTTATTTTATTTTTGTAGGCATGGGTATGGAAGTGGAAGTGGTGTAAGTTTGTGTGTGGAACGTGTATGTAGTATGTACATTTACATGGTGGTGGATTTGTATTAAAAGAAGTGGGTTGTAAAGAATGCATTCATATTGTTGGAAAGGAGCGGAAAAGTAAGATCAAAGGTGTTGGGGAAATGAAGATTGTTGGAGTGTTCTAAAATGAATCTATGGATGAATAATGAGTTTTGTGCACTCATCCGAGTTCAAAACTCAAAACTCAACCCACATCCCAACATCCATCCTATCTCCACACACAACACTCACCATTCATTTTTAAACACAACTCTTTCATCCTCTCTCACTCTGTACACTGTATCTTTCATTCCACTGTACACTAATCCTATATTTCTAAAATGCCTCATGTTTCACATAAGCCATGTCTTCTGCTAATCGAATTAATTTGCCAATACACACAAGATACAAAAATAGATTTTATATCAAAACTGTAGAATTAAATTAGGTAGATTTTGTACACAGAGGTCATTGCTGTAATAACAGCCACATTCTGATCAGGACACTGCTAGTAAAAATTAACAATGAACATGAATCATGTTACAATAAATTACAAGTGAACCACATTAAATACTAATACCTATACCATATAATACATGTACTACAAAACTCTCTTAAATAAATGCATGTGTATAGCAATAATCTTTAAGTATACTGTGTCTCATGTTGAGTAGATTAGTAGCACTTAACACTTTTATTGGAGATTGGGACTATCGACACACTCTTTGTAAATTACAGCAGGTGCAGATTGCAATGAAGTAATAAAGTGAACCCAATAATAATCTTTTTACACTGATCCATCTGATTTGTTTTGTGTCTATGGGCAAACTTGTTGTCTATACAATTGTGGTAGACTGATTAATTCATTTATTGATTTTCCACCCATTCAATTGTAATAGCTTTATATGCAATATTGCTTTTGACATATTGCTAAGTGCAATATGTACACAATGCTCTAAAATTAGTAACCAAGTCGCCTTGACGCTAATCTGCAATTGTTTGGCGCTGAGATTGAATTCCACTTAAAACGAAACATTTACTGTTAACAAATTCAATTGTATTGACATATTACCATTATAAAAGTAATGTATATAGAGATAGTATAGACGTAATACATAATGTAAATGTAGTAGCACTTTATACTCCTGATTATTAATATTATTAGGTTTGTTACAAAAGGCAATTACAATGAAGCCAAACTACTTACACATTTGTGTGTATATGATTCGCAACAGTAGAAATACAAATACTATCAAGAACAGAGTAAATCTAATTCATAGAATTTTGTTTAGTTTCATAGGAGTATTGCTGAACTGATTTAAAGCTATATGATAATATGCAAAAGTATATTAGAATGTTATTATTATATAACATGTCTTGTATGCATGTACGTTTGTATGTATGTATGTATGTGTATAAAGTATGTATAAATTGTAGGTTTTGTTAGTTTTATGGGAGCAAATGGATGGATGTATGTATTAATTACTATTAAAGCATAGCATGACTTCTGGTTGGATAACTTTCCCCAAATGGTTATTAATTAGATTAATTGCCTTGTTGACAGTCGCATTGCATTAGTGCACTCGCTCTATAAGTGGAAGCTATCTTTTATCTCATTTGCTGTCTCACACTCAATGCATGCCTCCGCATTCTCACTCACTTAATTACAAATCAAAACTTACACAAAACCCAACTAAACCTACCTCGCACCTCCTAAGAACCAAAAACCATACAGCTAATTAATACTCTTTTATAATGTAAATAAATACTTGCAGTACCAAGTAACGTCGACGATTATTATTTTAATAGTTATTTGTTCCTAGAACAATTAGCAATTAAAATAACAATTTCGTCTAGGTTACTTGTGCACCTATCTCAATTCTCAAATAGTAATAAAATATGATTATTTATCACTTTTTAAATGCAGTGTGTCAAAAATTCAATCTTTAAGTTAAAATGCATTCCTACATACCACATTACTTCATTTATGGGTAGTTTTTATGTCATAAAATAGTAGAATAATATTATCATGCTATGCCTTACCATTAATAAGGTAGGTAATAATAATACCAAATTAAAGTCACTCTAAAACCATTAGTCATAAACAACATGAGTATGCAACAAGAGAGACTCGATAAATATTGTGTCAAAAAATAGAACGAACATTTTGTAGTACGATACTTACAACCATTCATTTTGCGAAGGTTATGGATTTCCTAAACTTTAATGCTACAGTGTAGTGGAGTGGAGTGGCTGTATTGAAAATGAAGAATGCTAATAATACTGTTTGGAGATGAATGCTACTTCAGAGAATAATAAGTTTCAACAATACATGTAAGGTTGTAGGGAAGTGGAACATCAAGAAGATTTTTCAGAAATGATAAGAAAAGAATAGACTTATATTCAGAGTCCGTATTCGTATTAGTATATTGTTTGTATAGGTAGATATATTTGCAGAATTTGCACCATTCAGATTGGTTTGTGTATGACGCATATTAAGTGTACGACCTACTCTATACAAAACATGTCAATACTAGAATATGTAGTGCTAATACCAAGAATGAATACAAATGCAACGTCTATTGAAATGTGAAGATTACACACATTATAACTTCACTCAGCCTCATCTGCAAACAGAAAAGGCAAAGCCAGGAAGGAAAACACATTCACAGAGTTTCAGTTTTATTGACAAGTTTTATTCATCTTTTTCTTGGGAGAGTTATTGTAGGTAGTAGGGGAGTATTCTGTATCTTGGTAGTGAGTAGGCGTCTTCTTCCATTTACTCGACCTAGCATTAAACCACAGATTTGTATTGTACCTTTAAACTTTGCCAAGTCTTGCATCGCAGTCTTAATAAGAAAGGGTAAAAGTAAAACCGACGTGATCATTTTTCCCCTTTCAATGAATGCATCACTCAACCACTGACCTTTACATCCAAGCCTTTCTTCTCCACTTATTTTTCCATAATAATAATAACAAAGTAGTCTCTGTACACTCTTCACCACATACCTACAAATATCAAAATCTAATACACAATGTTTCTTGAACTTTGACTTTTACAAAATAATGAAGCCCGTCAAGGATAACAAAACCGGGCTTTAGGATTTCAATAAGAAAACAGGAGTTTTCTCACGTTTTTCGAAACTTTATTCGTATATTATTCTGATATATGTATAACTCATTGCGGTGTACACTGCATACATGGAGAGTACTCTCACACATTATGGAGTTACTGTGTGATGATCATTTTTTGCACAAATACTTCAGGTGGAACTTTGCACCAAACTTCTGTGCGCTGCACTTGACTATGTATTACTTAATTTAATATCCATGCTATCCAATATAACACCGCGAGCGCCTAGTAAGGAAATGCCAACTAAATAAATACATAACCATATTTTGTAATCATATTGTCTATAGTATCAAGTATAATTGTCCCTTCAAAGATTGCACAAAGCGTCAAGAGTCAAGTGGTCCTGGAGAAAAAGAATGCAAACTGAAAATTTAATATTTCTAGGAAAATGTATTCTTGAATATTACATCATATGCATTATCATTCGAATGCATGTTAAAATGCATATTTTGAGCATATAAAAGGAGAAAAGATTATTTTGAGATCGACTACATATTATATAAACATTCACACACATGTGCGATCGATGAGTGCACTCTTGAGCAATGATGAGACAAGAGCTCTAGTCTTGTTCCCGTTTTGGTTTAATACTATGAGGCTTTGTAGCCCAAGTACATAGAACAGGAGCATATTCTGTAGATCGAACAAAGATTTGACGAAGAAATGACATTCAACAAGCAAGTCTAGTGCAGTTTTGTGGGTGCGGAAAAAAATAGCTGGAGCTGGTGGTAGAGTGAAGAAAGTATAAAAAGGTGGATGCTGCTTCCGCACTAAGTTTCTTTGAGAATAAGTCCACAGCTTATAAAATATTGATTTCCCTGTGTGTTCAGGTAGCACGAACGCAAAAGAAGAGCATTGGCCATGCCATACCTGCCTTGCCTTATATTTATAACACACACCTCTCAATCACACGTAACTTCCACTCGCTCTTGTCTTTGTATCTCCCCGTCTGATTCTCAGTCTGAGATTCTCATCCAAAAACCAACAGCCACCTTCTAACATAATATTTCCAATGTGAAATCCTATAACAAACATTTAGCAATATGTCTCATGCATGGCTATATACATTGGATATGCATAGGAATATGTACATACACATGGGATACAGCTATTGTTATTACTTATTGCATTTATTTTATACGAATGAGACAGAGCAGAATACAAAGGGAAATTGTGCTGTTGCTTTGCTGAGGTTAAACTGCGGATGCTGGAAGGAATAATGTGGAGACAAATGATAGGATATATAATAGCTATCTGCTAAGCAAAATTGTATTCTTGTATCACAATCACACCTATTTACAAGGAGGATAATGTATAGATGTGTAGGTATAGTGCTGCTATTTATACAATTGACATATTCTACTATTACAGTGCATTGCGGCAGTAAATGGTACAGGTGGTGCGTAGCGTAGTGTGGAAGACTTGCTAGCAAAGTAACTGGATAAATCTGCAATATAATCTCCTCCGAGTAATGTAATACCTACTCCACATATACAGCACAAATCCTCAAAAAACCTAATATCCCTTCTTTCTTATTTACTTATCTCACATACACGTCTCCACATAATACACTGTCCTATAGACTATGCCACATACACCAATTTCAATAATACTAATCTGAATATAGTAGGCAAGGCACTTACAAATATATTGCTATGTACACATTCATTAGTATGGATATATGTATGAATGTATGTAGATTACTAATCACTAATAAAATGAATAGGTAGCAAAACCTGCCCAAGTTAATCAAGGTAATGCACGTGTTTCATAATCATAAAATATTATGCGTAGTTTTGAAACTATTTATTATCCCATCAAAACTGTGCTCTTATTAGTCAGACTAGGTGAATGCTAGCTCACGCTGCGCGCGAGCAATGGCCTACATGCTGGCAACAATTTTATGTGATATCGGACGACTCTTGTATGCAGCGCTATTAGCAGAGATTAGCAGAGCTCAAATAAAATATGTTAAATGAGGCAATAAAATTACTTGTTGAACTATATTTAATTTAAAAAGTATTAAAGTCATAGAAAAATGATACTGCCGCGCCTAACTACTCGTACGATCTTATCTTTCTTGTAGGCTCTTACCGCTCTCGTAGGAATTTATAGTTCTCGTAGGCGCTTATAGTTCTCGTAGGCGCTTATAGTTCTCGTAGGCACTTATCGTCTTCGTAGGCGCTTATCATTCTCGTAGGAGCTTATCGTTCTCGTAGGTTCTGATAATTCTCGTAGGTTCTGATAATTCTCGTAGGTTCTGATAATTCTCGTAGGTTCTGATAAT
>JAQFYB010003302.1:0-20003 GCA_034694085.1 Pogonognathellus longicornis | reverse complement strand
GTCTCCCCTTTCGATTGATATTTATCTCAAATCATAACTCTTTCTGGTTCATGAGATATTAATTTTTGAAAACTTCGCCTCATTTATGAAACACCCTGTACATATATTTAGCTTTTCCACATGGGTTGAATGAGACAAGCCTTTTTCCATGTATACCCAACAAAAAGTCGTGTAGCGACCACCGTAACGTAAAGTAAATACTATCGTCCTATAACTAAGAACTAACTAAACGTTAATAATATATTTATTACTAACAAGGCCGTACTTACTTGTGTGTGTAATGCACTATGTGCCCCATTGAATTAATGATACACGTATTGAAGTTTCTTTGAAGTGTACACTTGCATAAATATAATGATTGTTTTTGTATAGCAAAATATAATTTTACGTAATGTGAGATTACATAACCATTTCGTAGGCAGACAGCAAGCTAGACACATACAATACTACAGACCAATATTATTGTGATTCGTATTTCGTATTATTGAGTGGAGACAACTGGAACGAATGAATATTGGTGCGTGGTATGAAAGCTGGAGTATGGCACGCAGTGAAATAGAATGACAAAGACTGTAAGGTATTTGTATTCACTTTACGTGAGACAGTAGCAGTGCAAAAGCGTACATCACCAAATTCTCTTTTTGAATGTTTGAATTTGAATTGGTACAACTGTGACTGTGTATGTATGTATATCCCTATCCTGTTGTGGACGACTCACGTAGAAAAATATTTGTCTGTTTGATAGGTAGAGTACTAGGTAGAAAGAGAGACTCACATACACACAGAAAAGAGACAGTAACTCTAAGCAACGAACAAACGCTGTATTTCTCGTATGCCTGGAGTTATGCTTTTAGTATGTATAAAAGTATGTACATTCGTACATATGTGTTTTTCTACTAATGTAATGTACTGTTCTTATCTTATGCATATCTCTGTGTGTTAGTTCATACTTGAGTGTATATGAAGGAGCAATATACTTAGTTTCGTATAATACAAAAGTGAAGATAAATGTTATAATGATATTCGGTTTTAAAAGATGCCTTTGCTGAGCATTTCCTTTGCTTATGTGTGTAGTTTAGTGCTCAAGATAAAAATAAATGTTCACTATGATAGCTTCAACTCTCTTTCTGAGTGTTTGTGTGTGCTATGCTTATGCTCCATGCTCTGAACAGATATTTTTCCATACAATGTTCACGAGGTCGCGTAGATAGTGTGCTTCTTGTTTAGATGTGTATGTAGTATTGGTACAAAGCATGCCATGCCGTTCCAATGCATGCAAACAGCCGCGTACGAAAGAAAGAACTATATCTGCTGTATTCCACTCTACATAATATTCTATACCACCAAGTCGAGTGACTGCCTTCATTTTATAGAAAGCTGCCTACTACTAGTTTTGACTTCCATCTCAAAAGTCTTCTCTTTGTGTGTTCATGTGTATTATACATACATATAGTACATAGGTACAAGTGCAACTTACTAATGTGGAAGAGTCTTCTGTGTAGTACAAGTACAGTACTACACAGAAGAACGGAAGATGAGATGAGACTTATGCTTTATGAGAACAGTCTATTTCTTTCTTAGTTAATCTGTGGGTATGTGTATTAGTATGTCCATTAGTGTTGCCAGTTGTGTATTAGTACTACTAGAGTAACTAATACTAATGTGTGTGACTACCTTAGTAAATACGAATATATTTATATATTCGTACTCTGCAGTTCTCCATGCACATGTTTCCCAACTTATGTGTATAATACCTATTATTAAGTACATATTCCACTAGATTTGCTGAGTAAAGTTATTTCCCGAGACACTCACTCACATATGAGGACGTGTGTTCGTTGTGTGTGTATAGCAGAAGTCGAGTCGACAGACAGATGAGTCGAAGAAACATAATTATACAGATATCATCATCAGCATATTACTAGTACACACATGCAGTAAGTAAGTAAAGTAGTATACACACACAGAAATAGTGACTTAAGGCGCCGCCATAGATAGATAGACACATATGGCAGAGGAAACTTAAGAAACATGCTATGGTAAGTTTGCCTTGATTTAAATTCGCTGTTGGAGAGTGCATGATGAGATGAGAGGCAATGGGAATGGCAAATGGTCTCCGTACATTATGCTCAATACTTAACGTGATACTACACACTATATATTCCTAAACTTTTCAATGGTATGCATGCACTGTAGCTATACACAGAACATAAGGCACTGTAAGGCAAGGTAAGTTAAAGCTGCTAGTAAAGTGCAAAGTATAATAATTCTAGACATAATTATTATTGCTATATATACTTAGCATAGTAATGTTTAATAACCAACACGTTTGCATATTATACACTTCTATGTACCAAGGAACAATCTAAGACAATGCATTAGTGCAATAATATCCCTACCCAGGTAATATGCTTACATATTTACATTTACATACATACCTATAGGAGTCATTTCAATAATGTGGTTCAGTTTACTAGTGGTATTAGTCTACTCCTACTAGTAAAATGTAGTTTGGTTTAGGTAAGGAATATAAGTATGCAAATTACAAATGAATCTACTGAAGGACCCGCAGAGAGAGAGACACAGAAGCAAGACTTCTAGTAGTATGAACATGAAATGCACCACCGTCTGGAATTGGTTAGTTTAATCAGTACAGAAGGAGAGAGGAGCATTAGAATGTGTAGTTGGAAATCTTAACTAGTTATACACGTAATATTTAAAATACCACAAAGGAAACACACAGAGAGACAGAGAGAGGTACGTGTCATACTTCTACATGGTGTACCTACATAGTACTTAGGTTACACTTCACAACACAGTGTATTGTATTAGTACTAGTGCGCAGTGAATGGTTTCGTTAGTAGTTTAGTACAGTACTACAATATTCTCTTGAGAACAACAAGATTGCATTCTCCCGTACCTACATACTGTATAGTGTATACATTTGTATAGGAGAACAGTATTCTTTGAGTGTGTTTCTATGTAGTACTATTAACTAAACAAGTAACTTATTACTAGCATTTGTACAATGCATGTATGTAGATGTACTATAGCAGCTTTAGTGTTAGTAGAAAGTTAGAAATACATTTGAGGATTGCATGGAACACTTTGAGTACAATGATATATGACGAAGACCACAGTTCATTACATTTGGTTGCATAACACGATAGAAAATATCTGAACTATAGTTAATTCAAGTCAGTTTTAACTAACTAGTAAGTAACTACACTCTAAGATCAGCCGTTTTGCTTGGTTTGTATTTGTACGTGTGTTGCTACTATGTCATACTAATATTGTATACAGAGAGTTAATCCCTTTGTGTCTTTCTCAAGTAATATTGGATCTTTCTTTTGCCTACGTCGACAAAGTCCTTGTATTGTGCTACAGCTTAAATACGTACAAACGTATGTAGTACAGAAATATATGTGTGTAGTATATACAGAGTGTTCTTTAATGATACAATAAGACTTAGTTGAGCAATTCAAATTAGTTACCATGTTGTTTGGTTTACTGGTAAGTAGTTACTAGTGACTAGAAGGAGTATATAGAGTGGCAGTTGCTGTGTAGTGTGTAAGAATATATTTACTTTGTCATTTGTAAGCACAATTGCAATGTAATGTGCTTCATGTGTAATGGAATTGAAAGAACAAGTCAGTTAGACTAAGGACATACAAACAAGAAATGGTCTCGTATGTACTAGATGAGATTTTCAGTTGGTGTCTTCCCAAAATATGACGACAGACAGCTGAATCGAACATTAGACTGGTGGTGACTACTACAGACGACTGTGTTGTGGTGAGTTGAAGTCAACTTAGTTAGAGCCATGACATTTATACTTTTGCCATTGCTCACTTCACTAATATTCTATGACAACTATCAGTTTCTTTTCTTACTATTCTTAGTCTAACACAAGTTTTGTATTAGTTGCAATTTGAATGGTTTGCTAAAAGACGGGTGCTTATGTGCCACCACGGTATTTCTGGAGCAATGTGTACTTGTAGAAAATATAGGGCAGAGCTTAATATGTACGCAAACCTGGACTGAATCTATGTATATACATATAATCGGGTGATTCTGCTGAATGAAGGAATGAGTTCACGGTTGACGACTTGAGAAATAGAAATTTCCTTGGGAAATTAGCTACTTAGCATATGCACTGCTGGATTTGAATAAGATTAAAGAGAAAAGAACGGAAGCGAAAAACTTTTTATAGATAAAAAATGAATGTCGTGACTAGTTTTTCTGCAAAACCAAGCCACAACAGCTCAGTCAGTATAAAAATAAATCCGGTTATGTTTCTCGAATTTTTGTTTGCAGAAGATGTATACAGGATTGTTGTTGTGTTGTAAATATTTTCTCGGAGTTTGCCTTTTATTTGAAACAAAGTTGAAAGCGCTAGTAGTAGCTACCTATTTAAAATGACATTTTCGGATCACAGCTGTATGACAATGAACTAACTTTATAAGAAAATTACTACAATAATTTGCGGCATACGTATGGTGGGGCAAAAAGTGCAAGAAAAATGATGACTTTCTCTGTGCAAGTAAAAAACAAGCAAGCTACTAATCTAACCGAATCCCGCTAACGTCCACACGGGCAAATGAGCAAGAACCAAAGGGGCGGGGGGAATATCAGATGTGTGAAATTACAAGGTATTATTTAGCTACACCTACTACCTAAATAAACTAAAGTAAAACTGCAAAAAGTTTCGATTTTCTCACCTGGAAGTGGAAGACTCATCTGGTGTCTGGTGGTGTGTGGTAGAAACGTATGTGTAGTGTTGGAAAATTGCTTTTCGTGGTTGTTTCTAGCGTCTTCTTGCTCCGTGGTTGTTTCACTGTGGTGGTAATAGGGACAATAAGTGTAGAGGAAAGACAACAAAATACAAAGTGTCATCTGCCCGTCTCGTCTTTTTATGAGCAATTACATAGCCGAAATTGGAGCACACAACGGAGCATATATGGCGAACAGGCTTCTCCACTATATTTTATACACTTAAAGTATATAATATAATCTAAGTGAGTATGTGTGTGTTATTATAGAAGGCTCCCCCAAAATTCGGTTGTTTTTATGCCAAGCAATGCCCAAGAAGACTCTTCGGCAGGCTCAAGTTGCAGTTTTGTAGTTAGCTTAACGTGAGGTAGTCAAGTACATAGAGTCTCACACAATCGTTGTTTATCGTCTCTTCAGAGCAGTGCTGTTTTCTGCTTACTGCAACTTGAAACAACTAAACCAAGTCCACGAAGAAAAAAATAAAGTTCACTGACTATATATTTACTACTAAATATAAGCCTTGCCTAGCCTTGCCTTTTCGACTTGTCGCCTTTGCTGTGGCTTGCAGAATGTATGTATGTAGTTTTAGCTAGGGCCTTGTACAGTACGTAGTTACGTAATGTAACGTAAGTTGTTGTAATTCACGAAGAGAACTTTCACTTTTCGATTTACGGTTATGTGACTCTATATAATATGTCTTTTGACTTCAGTTGAGTAGTACATAGAGTTATAGTTACAACATGAAGATTCGACAAAGCGTAAAACTATTTCAAGTTTCATTCCCAACCAACAACTCCCGAAACTCAACGTGCACTTCTTGTTCTCTTCATTCTTTCCTTCTTTTTAGACGCTTTTCTTCCAACAGTTGATGTGAGCTTTTGTGAACTGATCTTGTTCGAGCTGAAAAACATACGGACCAATAATATAATCGAGTTCAAAAAAGAGTCACTTTTTTATTCAACCACAAAATCGAACAAGCAATACATACAAAAACTGACTCCCCTAAAACTTGCCTAAAAGTACAAGTTTTAACTTCACTTTTCAGATTAGCTTGTTGGGTCGTATATATCAGTAGTGTGACCTCCTGACTTAATGTTCAACTTCAAATCGTCTCCTAATTTTCAATGGCAAGAAAAACAAGTAAATCTACTCTTGGAGGCAGATACCGATGTTCTTAGTAGCAATTTGACTTTTTTTCCTGTTTATGTAACCATCATGTCTCTTCAGTAATTAATAGCTTATGCTGTTGAAAGAAAAATCAGTCAGAATCTTCAAAAGTTTTTACTCGGGTTAAGAAACATAAACAACATACTAACATGCGGTACAAGAATCTAAACTGTTTCTTAATATCAAAAATATTTCGTTCCTCAAAATTCTAATCGTCCTCAAGAAATCATTAGATATGTATTACTCTTTTTTGGGGTAATAAAGTAATATGGTTATCTTTTACTCACTCATCGCTAGAGAACTGCTCAATTAAATCAAGATGACTCTTTGAGCAATGTCAACCATAGGATGGATATGAATACTAAATGAACAATTAAAAACAATTAAACGTTCCGGAAATCCCTATCAACAAAAACAAATTCTAAAAATATCTCTAGTCTGACTATGTACTACTAAAACAACCTCGTCTCGTAGAAATGTATAAATTCCTGTTGAAGAGTGCATTGGAAAATTTGCCCTGCAATGACTTCCCATGCTTTCTCTCATGTTGGTAAAGGCAGTAAAGGTTACCTAAGTGAGTATACAATAAATATTTACCTAAAGAGTTATTGGTGTGTTTCTTTCTATATATCTTCTTGACACAGACTACCTTTGCAAAGGTAAACTTGACACAACATGTAAAGATACCGTAAGGT
The DNA here is from genome assembly GCA_034694085.1 of Pogonognathellus longicornis. NCBI lineage: Eukaryota > Metazoa > Arthropoda > Collembola > Entomobryomorpha > Tomoceridae > Pogonognathellus > Pogonognathellus longicornis. The sequence continues at coordinate 13,368 of JAQFYB010003302.1, read as the reverse complement.
AAGCAAAGCATATATTATACACAATACACAAATATACACAGCACAGCCAAGATTACATTTTTATCGAATCAGACTGAAATGTCAAGAACATTAACCGGTGTAGGTACTTACATTTTTAAAAGCGTTCCCGTCTTAACTGTTTTTTCTTTCCCTCCTTTTATATGGTCTGGACTTTCCCCTTCCTTCTTTCTAAATCCAAATTCTTCCACATCCACTTTTACAACTCGACTCGTCCTCGATCGCGTCTACACGAAATTCATCCAGGAAAAAATCAAGGTAATAACACAAATTGGTGGGCTAAAGAAAAGCAACTACATTACACAGCCTATACATATTATATTACAGCTAGTACTATGTATGTTGTCTTCCTTTTTTATCTTTATTCCCTTAGCCATGTTTAAGAAATCGCATTATAGTATTATTCCGTATTATACCTCCTACATACAAAGTACGTTATAATGCTAGTGACTTTGCTGGTTTCTCCAGGAGCTTTTCCGTCTTTTTAGCACTGAACCTACGGGACCCAACTATTTATTTCCATTTTGCTAGGTTAATCTACTAACCATTTGGTTTTGACTTGAGCTCCACGGTGGCCTGTCTAGCTGTCTATACAATAATCAATCAATAATGCAATACACTAATAAGACAGCGTTGTACATATAGCCGTATTATGAATAAGATATATGTTTAGGGTGATCGTGAACATAAATGTAAAAGTCAAGACAATTTTCCATGCTCACGCACAAATCCACTCCCTCAATGTGTCTGTGTATATATGTTCTAGCAGGTAAAGTAATAACAAGTAATTGATATTGAATTTAATCTGAAGCAATCTACGACTAACGAACCAACCCTCTCAATTCAATTTTCCTACATTATTTCCTGCTTAATATTAAATGACCGCACGTACTACACGAGTACCATACATACACACATACAGATAATACACTAAATAATTGCATGCATATAGGTAGGACAAAGTTACTGAACTCCAAAAAAAATTATACTACTAATATACATTGTACATATACCTTCCAACATTAAATGTGTTTACCTTATGAGAAAAATATAGCTGCATGTGCATGAATAGCAGCAATAGAGATAGTGACAGAATATATAAATACAAATACGTGTAAATACCTACCTTTTTCTACGGGTTGGTTTAATATAATATATAGAGCTAGTCAATGTAGGAGAGACTGCGATCAATGAATGCCTCATGCACATTAAAGTTTAATATATACGATAGATTCAGATTGATGGATGTGTCCGTCCGTCCTTATGCAGATTCCTTCTACGTACTACCAACTAAGGCATGGCCACACTATGTATGTCCTACTCTAATATGCTCGCATGAAATTTTGTATGTCAATTTATTCTCCTTTCTCTGTTTTCTTTAGTGTGGTATACTACATTATTTTTTTGCAACTTTTTCACTTATTGTTAGCAAGTTACAGAGAGAAAGTGTCTAATGTATGCCTATGTAATTGAACGGTGGTTGTTGAAGTAGATAATGGGTGTGAAATGCAATCTGCGGAGGAACGAACGGTGACAAGTGTACAGTACATACTACAGGAGTATAATATTACTTACTATGTATAGTTGAAGTGTTGTATTGTATTTGAAAGCTTTATCGTTAAACGTGTGTCCTTTTTCCACTAGTACTACTAGTATAAGTACTCTCCACTGGATTTCACGAAGAGTGGTTGTAACACACAGAAGAAGAAGTACCTATAGTTGTAGAGAAGAATACAATATCAGCACACGTGTTTTCAGCTTGAAAAGACAGTTTGTTTAACAATAACCAATAACGCTATTGTATAGTGTAGGACTTTGTTGGGTTTAGTTGAAGGATTTCTTGTTGTAAAGTAAAGTGTAGTTTCAGAGTGGGATTTTGTTGTAGAGGTTTATATATAAGGCTTTCACGGTGTCTCCGATGACTTTCTTGGCTAGGTGTGGGAAAGTTTAGCTGTGCAGCCGCCGGTGGCTGAAGCAAGACTGAAACTGGGATATAAGGAAACGAATTTTAGTTGAAATTTTCTCAGGCTGTACATTAGCGTACAGAACACACACACTCAGAAACACACATAGAGAAGACACAGAGAAACTTGGGCAAGGCAAATCGACTGCTCTCCCTCCAGCTGCCTACACTACTGTTCGTGTACTACTACTGTGTAGTAGAAACTCTTTGTGCTTAAACTACAAGACACACTCTGCTATTCCTTCCTTTGCTCTCTGCACACTGAACTGACTGACTTACTTGGTTTGTGTAGCAGGAGCAGACGAAGTAGTTCTCTCGTCGTGTGGTGGATGTGCATTCCATGTATTTCACTACCACACTCCCATTCTCCACGATTTTTCAAACTTGCTTCACTTACTTACTCTAGTATAATGCCAAAGTTTGTATAGCTTTCATAGAATGAATTTATACATACATACATACTACTACAACATACATATACATATACTATTCGAAAGACCTAGTAGCTACTACCTAGTTCAAATGCATACTAGCAGAGTTGGATGGTTTTGTGTGTTGTGTGTGTAGAAGTACTGGATGGAAGAAGAAGTCTTTCCTCTTTAGTTGCCTTTGCTTTGAGCCATACTTCTGTAACTGCCGAGTTGAGAATTTCAGTTGAATTTGACTTCTCTCAACCTACAACTACTATACGACAGAAACTACTACTACATAATATTCTGAAAGACTACTCGTAAAAGTATATCTGGATTCTGGATAGGATAGCTAAAGGCCAAGCTCAAGAAAACACTCTTCTCTTGGTTTAGTTTGATCTGTGAAATATTTCCCAGTTGTATTAGTATAGATGTTCAAGAAATTTAAGCTTCTTTGAACATTTATAATGGCATATCAAAATGCTTTATATATATTCGAATAGATTTCAGGAGGGCCTTATTTAGTAGTAGCCTTTCAATACTTCTAATAGTTCTTCTATACAAAGGCTACTACTACTATAACTAGATTTACACTTGCCCAGATCACTTTTCTGTCTATTTTCTTTGAGAAAGTGTATAGAGACTGTGTGTGTGGAGCGACTTGTATTTTACACTAGGGCTACACAATCTCAAAGTATTAGCAGCTACATTATGGTTTTATGGTGCTATAAGAGCTGACTGGCCTGGTGCTTCGTGGTTGTCTTTGAGCGCAGGTAGCCGTTTAGTTTAGGTGAGTTGATCTATAAAGCCCACCTTTTTAGAAAGACTACTGTGTGCAATGCCGACTGTCTACTCACAGAGCTACTACTACATACATGCTGTACAGAAAGACATACAAGGCATACAACTTCTACTCGTGTGGTTTGCTTGACTTGAGTCCTTTAGCTGATTATGCAAAATCTAGAGTTTCTCTCTATAAATTCTACAATGAAATGAGCTTTACACTTTACGGACATGTCTGCTCTCACTTATTCGCTCTTCTCTTTTCGGGTTTCTTTGAATCTCGACGATTCCTAGCCTTTGCTTGACACTTTTAATGCTCAGGGAACAATTCTACTGTTGTTAGTATTATTGCACGAGCGAACTGTATATACATATAGCAAAAAGCACTTGACTTTTCCTCAAGTGCATTCAATCCACTCTGCTATGTATAAAATGTATATTGTATATCTGTAGGTATATGCAACACACACTCAATCTGGAACTCCTTTATATATATTGTATTATCTATACCGGACTATGTAAGGAACTTTGGACGCAAGAGTATAAATGTATTTATGTATGTCTAAACCAAGAGCGAGAATTTAATATTAAAAGGATATGTATAAAACACATATGTACCTACCTGTCTATATATTAAGCGTTTAGTTTAGTTTAGCTTAGCCGCAAGCTTAACTTTGCGATGCATTAGTTGAACCTGAACATATAAACGCTTTCAGTGAGAGTGAAGTGATTTGTGAAAATTACCTGGTTTCATTGTTATTGGTGCAAAAGGGACTATCTGTATTTCCGAAACTTTTATCTTTAGCACAATGTACAAGAAATATGACGGCACATTAGTTTATATCTTGCCTATTTGCAACATGTAGATGTATTATTGCTTTTATGTCAACTCAAAGTAAGTCTACCGTATAGTGTATAGTTTATAAAATACTAAATATAAGTCTAACTAAAGTAAAGTGTAGTGCTCTTTCTTACACGACAAGGGTAAGTGCACAAAGTACACAAACAACATTATACTATTACATTACATACACCGTAAAAATAAAATATACTTGCATTTTTTATGGTTTCCTTTATTTAAAGATTGTCAAAGAATTCTGCCGTTTTTTTATGCTGCTCTCGGCGAGTTTATCGTTGCAATCAACTTATAAGTTTTGTTCTCATGCTCGACATCAATTATCGCTCCTTTTCAGAAGACTTTACAATTAGTTTTTCGCAGGTACTTACATTAACAGATTCTTTATTACTTTCCCAGTCTCGTTTTAAGTTACCACGACTCATTTCAATTCAACTCTCTAACTCAACTCATTTCAGATGACTGAGTGGAGCTACTACACGCGGCACACACACAGCACACATAGCATTCGAGAAATTGCACAAGTTTCCTTTGAAATGAAAATCATCCATTATATCTTTCAAGTAGGCATTATTTTCTACTAGATTTGGTTCAACTTGCTAGGGAAATTACTTTATAACAACCATGTATATCTTTCCAGTATCTTTTTCCTTGTGTTTAATGACTGAACCCTACTAACCTAAGTAATAGAGGAATATTATAACAACGGAAACACAGAGCTCTCCCTTCCTTCCCTACATACATACATATATACTTAGTACATACATTCTACCTCACATTTTACACTAACACATTCATACAAACCTGAAACCACAATGCTATATAATAGCAGAAGAGCCATTAGACTTTTATGCAGTTGTAAGTAAGTGGAGCAAATACTACATCATTTGTATTGACTAAATGTCTCATATTTCCTTTTCACTTGTGTAAAAGTGGAATGTACTGCTAGGTATGCTGCTTTTTGTTCATAACAAGCGAAGTAAAATTTGTCATGTTTTAAAAACTCATTTAGGTCTACACAAACTAAGAGCACATGGACGGCGGTAGATTCACTGGAATACATAAAGCTTAATGTGAGTCAAATTGATATTCATTTTCACAATTTAGTATTCACAATATTTTTTGTTCGTCCGCATGAGGTAGTCATGTATGTGAGAAGACATGAACTAACTCCCTAATACAGAAAAGAAAATATCCAGAAAAAATACTTACTAAATATATGCAAGCATTTTATATTTGTTCGTTTATTCTACAGAATATATATTCTGTCAGACATTCGACTTACATTGTGAATTGAATGCTGAATACCAAAACAGACTGTGATAGAATATTACGCAACAGAATTTATGCACATGCACTCACACTCCTTTTTACAATTCAACATAAGTTCCACCACTAACTAGCAATAACAATTCATTTTCACATGAGCACTCTAAAAGATATACACGAGATAATTTATTGAAAAACTCTATGTATAAAACCATGTGGAAAGAAATGGGACCACGAATCAAGACCGTAAGACTACGGGGATGACACTCGACAGAACCCTCGTGATAACCTTTCCATTGTTTTTACCACACAACTCATACATACATGCCAAAACGCATATAAAATATCACTTGAACACACATTACTATATTCAACGATGTATTTCATACTTCATACTTACCTATACTGCCACCACTTTTATACACACTGTTTAATATTGTAGCTGTCTGCATACTTCAAGTCAAGGAAAAACTTGAGATACATAAAGAACAGAGACACACACACAGACACACAGCATTTACTTTGCAAACACACACACAGTAGTTGTACCAAGTCTCAGTCTCATCCATTCGTCTCCACCTAATATTAAATGTACTGTACATTACATACATCTCTGTTTGTGTGTAAAATTTTCCTACTACTGTACTGTACCAATATCAACTAAGTACAAATATACCGGCGTGTGTGCTTGTACTTTTTTATACTGTGTGCCTGTGTACAGATACAAACTCTTTATTCTTTCATAAGCACAGGGCACAGACTTTTACATACTTATGTATATTATACATACAATAATATCTCGTGCAATATTCTTGACTATCTTTGTACAAATAGCAGTATACATGTACTAGCATTAAATTTAGCAAGGTTTTTATTTTTCAAAGTTGTATAGCATTGCGTAGAGATAATAATATACAGAATAATGCTTTGTATACTAGTAGCACACATACCTCACGAGCTATACAACGTACAACTAGTAGCATTTCTTACGTAGGTAGGTACATGGTATACGCTACTACATACGTACGTAGGTTACGTACGTACGTACAAGTGATGGATCCATATTACTATTACAGAGTTCTAAAGCCAGTGTGGTGTACGTTGAAAGGAGTAGAAGAAGAAGAAAAAAAGAGTTGAATCTGTAAGAAGAGTCTTGTAGGGCAAAGCCATTGCATTGCTTAGAGTTTAATACTAAAGCAGAGCATACAATACTCAAAGCAAGTGAGAGAGTGCGAGAGACAGAGAGAGAGAGAGAGCCTTGCAAAGGAAAGCAAAGCAAAGCCAGGATAGACAATCCCCAGAAAAGCATGTGCCATGTGCATGAGCAATGCCCGAGTCTCGTGACTCGTCCCGAGTTTCGATTGCATCAGTAAGATCAATTCTTTGGTCTCTTATAGCGTGCCACACTTACGTAGTTAGTAGTTAATAATAGTACTAGTCCTACTTGCCGAAAGTTATATGACTACTCTCTTTTACATACACATATACATACCTATATATAAATATAACTTCTATTTACAAAACTAACTTTGTCTAGCGTATGTGTGCATAAGTCACACGCTACGCTAGTAGCTATACATAGAATATCCTCGCTAACTTTCACATCACTTAAGCAATTGTGCTGACTTACAACTTACAATCAGTTACCAGAAGAATACCTTCATGTACTACAATGCTCTCAGTATAATGTATGTGCTATGTCGTATTTAACTGTGTACACCTAGGTATACCGAGAAAGAGAGGTTTAGAACATTATGCATACAATAGTTGTAGTAGTGCTATTAGTATTATTGGTACTAGCAATATGTATACAGTATCTAAGAGATTAATACGAGTGTTTCTTTGTATTGTTTTGTATTGTGTAATGTAATGTAATGTAAGTAGTGTGTAGTGTGTAGGTATAAAGGTTTTCCTGAATTACTACATTTAAATATAGGATAGATACGCGAATTCTTGTTCTTAGACCCAAGGCACGTTGTTGTGCATACATTTAGTATACAAATCTACATAAATACTCACATTCTGCGCACACAGACAGACACAGACATTGTGACTTGTTGTAACTACATACAACTGGTATAAATACATAGTGCAATTCTATACAAGCAATGGAAATGTAAGTACGTACTTACCTCACTTGACTTAATAGTTCTAACGTGTTGTATATATTTATGTAAGTGTACATTGAACATTATTGCCTTTGAATGTGTTTACCTAGTATAAAGAGTGCTGTAGTGCATTTACTCTGTACTTATTGTAAGCCTAGGTGCATACAGTGTGTAATTTACTTTCAGAAGACGGAAATCAGTCAGTACGTATATCTGTATTGTATGTATATAGAATTCTAGTATTTACTAGAAAGTAAGTATTTAGTTAAAACGCGACTTTCAACCTTAAGATTAAATTGCATTTTGCATTTGCTTTTGGCAAAATGACTGAATTCATTCATTCAACATTTACAACATAGGGGTTATGTAAGTCAGTTCTACTGTGTGTATGTATGTGTCATGCCTATACAGAAAGATATTACTATAAAGGAACTATTATGTAAAAGTTAAGTGGATGAGTGGTCCCTGGCACACGGTATGGGATATATTACACTATGATGGTTGATAATGTAAAAGTAAATGGTAGGTATACCGATAGTGTATAGTTAGTATGATATAATAATGCAATAGTCTGTCTTGCTCCCCTCTTTAGTAGTCTCATCCTTTTATTTACGAAAGGGTGAGCAATTTATGAGTATTTCTCGTGAAAACTACGTAAACGCGCGTCTTAATGAGATTATATCACTTTGGATTACCAAATTCGTATCTATGGCATGCTATGCCTTTTACTTTACAATAGTAATTGCTAATGCTTTAGTTAGCTGTTTGTTTTGAATGCAACTTTGTTCCTCGTTCCGAGCTATCTTTACAAGCAAAGTGTAGTTTCAGCTTCACAACTTAATAAGACAGACAATGAGAGTGAGTTGTGGTTGATTTTGATGAGATACCTAGGTAGTAGGTGTATAAATATATGCTAAGTTAAGTACTTGGTTGCTTCTACTAATATTTGTGTGTATAGAAACAAAGATAGGAAATGAAACGGAGGTGGAAGTATTCCGCCGTTACTTCGTTCCAGAATGTAAGTGCATTCGCAACTGGCCTTTAGCTGTATCGATTGCACGTTTACATTTGCCAAGGCTTAACCTATTATGTATATCTTATTGCTGGCTCTAGTATACACGTAGTAGTATCATGTGCTCTGTAGACACTATGGAGTATGGACTATAACAGCAAGTCCACCACGAATTCTGTTGTGTGAGAAATGGAGAGAACAGTTCAGAATTCACGTTATTCTCAGAAATAGGAGGAATAGATATTATAGTTTGTTCGGGAGCTGTAGTGTAAGGACTTTCGCATGTCTGTCTAATGGTGGTAGAAACAGAGAACCTGTCTGTCCCATGGGTAAATATGAATAACATTTGCAACCCACGCACTTCTCTCCTCTTCTGAGCTTCATGGAACTGCTATACCATCGCCTAGTGGTAATGGACGTCAATTTTCAGATTAATATTTCATAGCCGCTATTGTAGTTGTAATCTACCTGATTTCCCCACGCTTTACAAAATAAATTGATTTACAATCTTGTAAACTGTAATGTGAAAGCTTAAATGATTTTCTCATCATCACTTTCATTGATTCATTGATAGTAATCGTTGATTATTTATGTATTTATTATTATTCTTGTAACATTGTGTCTGTATTATAAAATGACACATTTGACGACCCTAGGCATTAGAGTCGGGGTAGAAAAAATGATTACTAAATATAAATGTAGATTATTAGAAAACCTAAATGTAACAGCTATTTAGCTTTAAGGAGGCAGGGAATATGGGTTTAGTTGGTTTGGTTATAAAATTAGTTTCGCATTTCAATCAAGACATCAAAAGGGTACGGGGACATTACGACGCCCAGACGCTGTTTAGTTGTGGGAGTAGGCTGTCCTACAACCGGTTGAAATTTCATCTGCTGAATCAAGGAAGCCAAGAAAAGGAACATCGTGTTCATTGCTAAAGTATCTCCGATGCAGAACCTCTTGCCTAAGAAATCAATAAATTATAAATGCATTAGCTTGGAGGAACAAAGCAGAATTGTTGTTATGAAGAAAGTTTTGCTCCATTATGGAACTTCTCAATAATAACTCCGCTTTACTCAACTCTACCCGTATTTCACAGTCGTCTCGCATAGTACTGTACTGTAAACTAAATACGTACTTGCTACAGCTACAGTAAAATTATAAGGGAGAGAAAGTTGAAGGTCTACATATACTTGTGCATGATGTTTAGACTGAATTTTAGGTATGTCAGTTGTATCAATGCAATGTGTACTGGAAAATGATAACATAAGTAGGTGTATGTATTATGTATCTTTATGCTGTATATACTGTATAATGCATACCGTGACCAAACACCGGGATCTTCTCAAACAATTCATTATTCAATGAGCCGTCTTCCTTTATGAATCTGTCTGGTCGAAAATTTTCTGGATCACCCCATAACTCTTTGTTTGTGCACACGCTATGCAGATTGAACATCACATCGACTCCCTGTATTACAGATATGATCGTAATAAACACAAAAGAGAACATTCAATTTACTTTTATTTTTAGATTACACACACCAACAACGTTCTTGATGGACGAGAGATCAAAAAAAGAGTAGGTAGTTTTAATTTGATTTATTTAACCTTTCTGAAAAAGAAATTCCTGAAGAAAAAGTCTTCTGTGGCTCTTCGAGCTGCAGCGATGGGAATAACGTCAGCAAAACGCATAGTCTCGTATAAGGTAGCTTGAGTATAAATCAGACTGTTCAAATTGTACAATAAGTTCAATAAAAAATTAAACAATTTTATCATGTAATAAAATGGAGTCATCATTTTGAAATGCAATTACAGAATGTTTATGTAGCTCTAGTTTAATAAAAGAACCATGAAAGCGTCTACGACATCCTGTTCTGCTTTTCAAAACAAATCAATACATGTTAGTAGTAGTAGTACTACGAAGTTTGGAGATTCAACCTTGGTTTGTTACACAAAGCTGGTGCCATTCCTTTAGGTATTACACGATCAATTTCTTGTTGTAGCTTCGTCTGAACTTCTGGGTTCAGCGTGAGATACAATATTGCAAAACTTAGAATCTCCGCCGGGCTGTCGGAACCTTACATAGTAAAAGTAAAAAAGTTTGCATTTCATATACCCTCAATCCTTCGTCGGATTTTATTTATTACACAAGTATTACTAAAGACATTCATTTTGCTTTATAAATAAAATATATCTAATTGTATATACTACACAGATAAAGTTTTGAAAACTTAAACAACTAAATCAACTATTTGCCTACCTGCTTGGAATAAATCCATCAAGATGATGATAAGTTGCTCCTCTAAATCGAGAAAATTAATTAATCAATTAGTTTAATCAATTAAATATTATATTGTACCCAGGGCCGTACCCAGGATTTTGTTTCGGGGGGAGGGACATCAACATCATAAGTATATTATAAATGATAATTACTTTCGAGTAGCGCAAAAACCTTAAGCAAATTTGTGCTAAAGTCAATCCAAAATTAGCAATTATGCGATTTTTAGCATTTTTTTTGTAAAAGATTTTTATATTCGTACGTTATACAAATGTCACTGATAAAATAATACCAATAATACCAAATCAACCTTTTATTTTGAGGTTCGGGGAGGGGGCAAGTGCTCTATGACCTGTCGATGGGTATATACAGCGTGATGGTACATAATGAAAAATACAGATTTGCAACCTTATTTGTATTTTTCATTGCTATTTGTAGTTTAAATAAATCCAGATTCAATTTTAGTGTAAAGGTTAGGGGAAGAAAACGGAAAAATGTAATATTAAAAAAGATTGAGTTTATTTGTAATAGGATTACCTGTGAAAAGTGTTTCAGGATTATTTCGCTCTGTTTCTATTTGGTTTATAAAAACTTCTAGAAAGTTTTGTGGGTCGGAGCGTCTGTGTTCATGTTTTTCATAGTCTTTGATTGCACTCTACATAAGTATATAAACACGCAGGAAGTTTATAATAAACACAAAAAGTAAAGTGTTACATGCATGTTGCATGCGTATAAAAAGAAAAAAACTCACTCGAAAAAACTCATGAATTCCGTGAGTGCACTGCTCTTGTAGCTTTTTGCCAGTAAGGTTAGGGAAATATTTTCTTATGAATGGAAAAGCCATAGTGTAGTTAGAAACAAAGTTAGAAGTTTTGAATAACAGATCGTTGAGACGTATAAGCTCTTGCAGTTTCGGATCCTCGTGATTAAATCTCTCCCCTGCAGCTAAACTCCACACAATGTTCATTACCGAAATTACAAATTGCCCGTCTATTCTTAGAATTCCGTTGTTTTCGTTAATTTTTCTGCGTAAGTGTGTAAATGATTCTTCAATTTCTTTTTGTATAATGTTTTCCATAGAAGAACTTTTGCCAAATCCGAAGTCTCGTAAGTTTCTCATTGTAAACTGACGCATTGTTTTCCACACTTCTCCATTAGCAAAATTTATTCCCAGATTCTGATTAAAATTTCTATCAGGAAATACTTCCATGGATCTGCCTAGTAATTCACGTCGACTTGCTAGCTCTTTAATTGTATCTGATTCTGAAATGACAACTAAGTACACAATTTTGATTAAAGTTTCTTTTCTTTAAATACCATGTAAATGTACAAGAAAACCTTGTTTCAAAATAAAGTTGTAAAGTTCTTGTATCATTAGTTTGCAGGAATAATAAATGCGTTAATAAATCAATAGTATTTTACCGGCATCAATTGCTCCAATTTTGATACTCATTATTGGTCCATGCTTTTTTGACAGTTTGTCAAATGCTAAGAAAGGATATGATGATGCCATTGAGACTTGGATCATGTTTCCAATAATTGGTAACTGCAAAGGTCCTGTGTATTTAAAAGTCCTTCTTCTTAAACATTCGTCCGTAATTATGAATTAATCATCAAAAATATTTTATTAAATACAAACCTGGTGGAAAGCCTTTTCTTTGCAGCAAAATCCTTAAATTTTGTAGATACCAAACCAAACTGGCTAGGAATACACATACTGCTACTAATATTAACTGTAACTCGAAACCAACCATTTTAGTAATTAAATAAATATTGCTACATGTAAATACAGAAGTAATAACACTTCTGAAGACACAGTTGCAGTTGGAATGGAAGCAGCTTTACTCTAAACTCTAAGAGAGTATACTCGCAACTAATGAAGAAATAACTTTGTTTACTTCTTCTTCTCAAGGTAATCAACGTCCCTTCAATGCCAATGGACTTTGAACATGTAAATACTTTCAGATAAGAAGTGAGTTCATATGAAGAATGCTGTTTCAATTAATATCTATATTATTAGTGTATTTATACAAACGTCCTGTATTAATAAAGGTAAATGCATGAACTGTACTGTAGTACTACGGTAATAAGTACCTGCTGGCTAATAATATACCCGAATGGGTTGTAGTCATGAGTTGAGTTGATTTCCAACTACAATGAAGTTTTAATGGACGTTAGTAAGTGTATAATATAGTAATAATTACAATTTTTGTCAAAAATGAAGTAGCTATTATATAGTAGATGTATAATATTATGGCTAGATTTAATAGAAACTTTGATTATCTTCTCCGAATTAATACACGTATATTTACTGGCAGCATATTGAGTTTGTTTATTCTTATACTCTTTTTTCAGTGGTTTTGCCCCTCCCGTAATCTAATCATACATACGGCCATGAACCAGATATTTTACTAACAATAAGCTGCCATTAACTGAGACGTTGATAGAAATACTTAAACGTAAGTACGCTTTATTTCAAAAAATTAAGAAACCATTAAAAATATTCGCATTGCCCTTATACCCCATTTAAATTATGAAATATTTTTGTACAGTTTATATAAAACTGAATTTGTAAAACATTAATCTGAATATTAAAACTTATATCAAGCAAAGCTACGGAGACCTCACGAGGTTGACTAAAAGTAAAATTCACTATCCAAATGAGGATT
>JAQFYB010003301.1:0-20003 GCA_034694085.1 Pogonognathellus longicornis | reverse complement strand
ATTAAAAAATAATACGCATTACTTACCCTATAGTTGAATATGTGGGTAAGCGTAACATCCGTGCCAGTTAAAACCGACCCAACAATTAGTAAAACACCTAATGCTACATAGAAAGATGATTGAATCGCTAAGATTTGGTAAATTATGAGATAAGGATCCCACACAGTTATTCTAAAGTGGCCCTTCATCATTCATGCAAAAACTTTTTAATCACTTCATAAATATCACTTTAACTTACTTTGCTATTTAATCTACTTCAAACATCCACATTATTATGTCTTGAATGTCACTCCAACTTATTTAATCATTATTTAACTACGTTATTATAACTACAACAATTTACAAATGCAAAAATTCGCAAAAACTATTAAATTCACAAACAAGATTGAAGGTTCAGATTTACAGATTCAGAACAGAAGGGTATCCTAAAATCTTCGTGTTTGAATTTCGTTACAGGAAGTTCTAGTGGGACACGATTGGTGTTGAGGGTTGGTGCACGTGAATGTGGAAAGCAAAGTAAAGAAAGAATGTACGAATTCACTGTGTTTATTTTCATATCTTTCTTCTGCTTTCCCCGATCAGAATAGTTGCTGTGATTTCCGGATTTATTGCAAAATGTGTGGGGCTTTCACATTTCACAATGCCCCCGTCCTTGTCCCCAGACACGACCTTGGGTTGGTGTGTTGTGTGTGCAAAAAAGTCCGTGAATTCAATTCAATCTAGTCTAAAAAAGTTTATCGTCGACCGTGTGTTGGTTGATGTGTGTGTGTTAGTGATGTGACGTGTGTGGACGTCTATGAGACGGCCGATATGTATTTAGTGACGGTGCCTCTTGTTTGCGGTGCCCAATCCACAATCACCAAGGTCAGCAAAATTGACAATTCGGGTTTCCGTTCCGAGAAATACAAAAGGCGTTCGCAAATTGATGTCTGTGTCAATACACGTCAGTAGTCAAGTTAGTAGTCACACAATACACAATGTCAATCAATAATCTATTTCATTAATTTAGCAGTCGACTTCAATTGTACAAGTACGAAGTACAATTAAGTCGTAAGTACAATAGCAAATTGAAAGTATTTGCAAAAATTCTTCAAAGATATAGGTAAGTAAATGTAAATATTCTATAGTTGATAGTTATGAAAGCATTTTTGATATTTGAATTTCTTTTGTATACTAAAAATATATGTTAATGTATACTAGCAAGGACAAGGTATTAATATAAAATACAACCTAGCCCATGGATTTGGGGTGGGTAGTATTTTGACACGTTGCCCAGTATTATACATAAATGAGATTTCTAATTATTGCAATCAACAAGAGCAAACAAAGTGGGAATTTAGACTAATTAAGATTGATATCTGACAGAAACCACCATCATATTCATATACTTATATTTCGTTTGAGATATTAGGAATGAATACTGAATACCATGAGCCATGAGAAACTTGGGGTTTTTTAATGAGTGAATAGTGTATACAGTATACATAATTAATTATAATAATCCTAGGTGTGCTGTGCTACTCGTAGTCAGTATTCTCAGTATTACCATCACAAACTATATACATATATAGTTTGTGTATATACATAGTTTGTGATGGTATTACATAAGACCAAAATATTATGTATCAAATCAAACATGTATGACAGTACTGAATATTATTATCGCATAATAAAATCGTTCATTCTGCATTACTTATCTGCATGCACTAACAGGTGAACTCACTCATCTTGTTACTGAATGTAGTAAGGTAAATTGCTCTTTTCACGTAACATTTTTCAGCAAATCTTACATGTGTGTAGATTTGTGAGTAAGTTTACACATGTAAATATTTTACAGCGTAATAAATGTGCTATAACGACTCTCAGGTCGTCAGGTTTCAGGGGCCCTTAATTAACCCAAACTTCAATAACCAAAATCCCTACTCAATCAAAGTAAGGGCAGGATGCATATTATAGCAATTGAATTGAAGAATCATAATAATGTATTAAAGTTTTGAGGGTGTGCTAAATGTAAACCATGTCAGGTTCTTTTTGTTAAACACATAAATAAATAAATATAATATACCTACTCAATTGCTTTTGTTTTGCAACGAAAATCGTGCAAGCTGAATCGATCTGCCAAATATTTTTTTGTTCTTATTCATAATTCATATACCCTACCTGAGAGAAATGTAGAGACTAAAGACATTATTTATTATATAGTCTGTATTCATGGTTGATTACATGTAGTACACATGTACGATTATGATATAATCTATATAACTATCTATACTTAAATGCTGCTGCCGTACTGCCTCTCATTTTAACCTTGACATTTTTTATGTATATACCCTTTTACTATTAAGTACCTTCATAATACTAAGACTTTTCCTCTAACAATAAGCCGGTTCGTTACGAGCGATCATAGTCTTACAATTACAATAATATGAGGTAAATTGTACACAATAGTGAACGCAAATATAAACAATACAAATACAAGTAATAATTCACATAATTATAACTACTCGTGAGAATGTACAGTGCTTCTGCCTATGCCTACTAGTATAAACCGCCAGATAATTACTAGTTTGGCATAGCGTCATCATAGGTAACATTATTGTATAGCTGTTGGAAGTGCGCAGTGTACGTTATGTAATTACAATGCTAAGAAATCATGGATAAGCACTGATAATTGTAATTTTTATTATTTTAGTTTAGTAGTGCTGCACGGTTGTTTCTAATAAACTCAGTTTTAGTTGCTTAGAGTTTATAGTCACTGCTACAGATAGTTTTATGCTACAATGCTACATACAACTCAGCTTCTCAAATAAGCTTAACATAATGTGTGCATTGTATCTGGAAATTAACAGCTCATTCAGTGAAGTCATATTTGGAGGAAACAATGGTGATAAGGACGGTGTCGGAGATGTTTAATAAGGTGAATGGACAAACCAACAAGGAATCTCTTCCCAATTATCTCAATGCCTCATTTTCATATTAAACGGGGAACATCAACATTTATACCTAATGTGAGTAAGTTTCTCGTTATCAGTTTTTTGCATGGGTTTATTTATTGTAAAAGTTAATGATTCTGATTATAAGTAATGTGGACGCATAAAACATGACAGAAGGACAGAACAGCAACGATTCACGCTGGATTAGGATAGCTGATCTTGATGATCTTGTGGAAAGTTCTCGTGAACTTTATGTAATTTTATGTATTATGTTCATTTTGCCTAAAGGATTTCGGGGGGGGGGACTCAAAACGTGATAAAATTTCGCGATTTTATATACTTTTTTGATAAAATAACCTCTTTTTTCCGGATTTGAGGATTGCCTCCTGGCTACGCCAGTGTTACTAGCATTAGTAATTAGAGTTATTACCTATAACCTATGAATGATATGAATAATAGATATGCATGTTAGCACTGATTGTCTAGGTCAGTAAATTATATCTCTATCTATTGCCTTCAACACCCTTCAACATCGTATACCGAACTTGGAACTTAGGTAAAACGTATGCTTGTCACTACAATTACAATTTCTAATGAGCAATCCAATTTTAAGCACCTCATATAGCAGGCTGGTCATGCACGATGAATGTGAGTGAACGTGTTAAAATTATGCTGATGTGGTCTAAATGACAATGAGAGCAATTTTATGTCATGTTTATCTTCACAATTGTCGCACACAGCTTAAAATTAACTATTCAGCTTAAAAATGCTAATAATTTATATAATTATCCTTTCCCTTAATATGGATTTACTGATTTTACGTTTTGTACAATTTTACATTTAGCATTATATAGTATTTTAGTAACTACTAGTAAATAACCTACCCACTAATAAAACAAAGGGTTCAATACTTTAATTCAAAAGAAGGACTACATATTTAGTTACATTGAATAAAAATATCGACATAAAGTAATCGAATAGCTTCATATCACAATTGTTGAAACCGGTTTTAACTGAACGTGGGTATCTACAAATGCACATTATTAGTTCTATAGATTATAGATCCTTGTTGACAATTAAACTTTAATTGATGATGAATAATTTGATTGATTGTCTTTATCTCTCTGTTTTTGGGTGTATGTAAAGTGAGTGTACATAGGTCAGTTATACTTTTGTATATGAATAATAGATTTTTTATTGTCTACTCAGCGACAGCGAATTCAATTTCAGACGAATCCACTTAATATTAGATAATTTCCAATTTATACGTAGCCATATCGTCGTAATTATGCTTACTTGATCTTCAGGTCAGGTGTATAAAATACTAAAGTAAAAACGGTTGGATGAAAGCTGTCATTTTTCACATTCTCTATCTATGAATTCGGGCGCATAAATAAAGTATATACGTATACACATAGTAGATCTTCTAGGCGTGTGCTGTTAATAATTTAATTAGTGATCGATCTGACGATTATTCCATAAGTAACAGAGAGATGGTTCCAATTTCTTTGATAAGTAATGGAATAATATTATGTGTGTTATAAGTATTAATAGCGAATTATTCGTTAACTAGATGAAATGAATGATTCATTATGCTACGATATTGAAAATCGTTGCCTTTTCTGAAAACCATTGCCTAGTTTCATTCAGATTTGAATAATCAATCACTCGTAGTCTTAAATATATACATAGAAGAAAAATATGCATTGGTTAAGGGGGTCTTTCGATCCCATCCAAGGTATGTGTTTTATGTATTAAATCTAAGTTTTTGAAAGGTATTGTATGTAATAATGTAATTTTTTATTTTTTCGTCTTCCAATTCTAAACGTAAGTGATTCGAAACAAAATATCTTACTGTTATAGATACAGAATATTATGTAATTAATAAGGCACAGAGAAAGTCAAAAGGAATTTTTAATACCAAATATTCAACCCGAAGCTTAGTTATAGAGTTATGATATGAATGAGACAGGAAATGAGACAAAAGAGGAAACCCTATATCGTACTGCAGTGCTTATTATGTACATAGTAGGTATATATAACATAAAATATATATGTATCCACAAAGTCCACAACCATGCTTCACGGTTACTGAGTTCATTTTCTACACATTGTAATTCATTGTATTGTATAGTATCATAGTAAGTGAGATTTGAATGACGAAATCATCCTGTATGAATAAATACTCTGAGCGCATATAACTTTTATGTTAGTTGTTAGTTTGTTTGTGGCTCTCACACTATAATAGCGAGTAACTAAGTACACCAACTAGCCAACACATCCAAATCCCCCTGACGATTTTATTATAAAATCAAGTCAAATTATTCCAGTTTGTTTAAGGACCATTACAGAAACCTTCACTCTACACAGCACTTTTTCATGTACAGATAATCACATCTATTTTAATTCTATACACAATACACATAATTTTTTTCTCACAGATATCTATAGGCTAAGCATATTGACAACTTACTTAAGCATATTAAGGTAGGTAATACACATTAATTTAATAATGTGCACCATTCTAATAATTGTAGCTACTCAAGTAATCATTTCATAGAATCACCGTAAGTATTCAGTGAACCTAGTTTACATTATTACTGCTTAAATCTCACTGTTTCACCTCACCATAAGAAGGACACTACGAACTACGAACGACGAACACCCTACTATAAATAAGTACAAATAAGTACTCATTCAGCTGACAGAATTATCAGGTGAGTGTCATCATAGCTTAGATATCGTTTCATTGTATAATTCGTTGCATGTTTATTATGTAAAAATAATACAATCTTTAGAGATGTAAAAATGCAAGATGAACATTCTATTTAACATACATAAGCAATCGAGTAACTCAGATTTATGTGAATTGCTTGAATGTTAACTGTTTGAGATCAGAATCTAAAACTTGTCATGTCGAAATAAGTCTGCTGGAAAAACTAGATCTTAATAAGCTAATTACATAAGGTACGTCCGGTATACATTATTGTATGTATTATGTATACATGTAGTAATGAACTAATATAATACATAAATACATTGAAAAATATTTAAGAAATTATGCACAGTAGTTTAAGCTTGCCAGAAAGTTTAAGCCATACTAGTATAAGTATACTAAACTAAAACTTGATATTTATTGCAATTTATCTGGGACAGGGACAATAATTAGAAAAATATGTATATTGTAGTGCGGATTCTGTGAATCATGTAGGTTCAATTTTGTAAACTACAATAATATATAATAATAAATAAACTACTACCTCTTGTTTAAACATTGTATTGTACAATGACAATGATTTATGAATGGAGTACAAAGTACTACTTATACTACCGATAGTAGGTACTATTATAAATAAGTAGACCTCTACTTAGGTATAAATTATAAGGCTTGTAAAAGTACATTAATAATTCTCTTATATATATCTGAAAGTAAAACATGAAGAAATATTACAGGCTAGATTATAAATATTCTTGCATTTTTCTTCAAATGTGTAGGTAGCTAATAGCCAGTAGCCTTTAGCAGCAACCGAAAAGCAATCGAAATTCAATAAAATCAACTCAAAGCAGAATGAGCAATAAATTAATGCAAACATATGTTTTATTATCAAAATAATTAGGTATATATTTATTAATTATTATGATAATAAAACATATTGCATTATATTATGTATTTTGTTTACCTATAATACCATAAATCTGACATGTTAGTGGTTAGTCTCATCGTTTGTTAGTGTATGATTCAGGAGAAATAAAATTCTAACTAGATATAATATTAGTTGATGCGTTAATAACAACATTTTACGGAAACGAGTTGTTAATTGTTAAAGCCTTGTGTATGGATGTGAAGTTTATTAATTCTTGTGTTTTGGATTTTTTACAGAACGGATTTATAGAACTGTTTGAGATCTGGGGCAACTCAGTACTGATGATTTAGCTATCTGTCAATCTTTCAGATATAAATCAGAGTCAAAAGACTTGCAGGTGGGCAATAATACTAACATTAATTTTAAGAAACTGTTAAATGAACATCTGTTTAAAGGCATAATATTTGTTATAATTGTAAAATAAGTTCAATTATTTTATATCAATAGGTTCAAGTGGACCATCCTATCTCTTTAGAACATGAATACTATTGAATATTTATAAAGTTCTTGAAACTTGAAGTCCCTCCGT
Organism: Pogonognathellus longicornis; assembly: GCA_034694085.1. Classification (NCBI taxonomy): domain Eukaryota; kingdom Metazoa; phylum Arthropoda; class Collembola; order Entomobryomorpha; family Tomoceridae; genus Pogonognathellus; species Pogonognathellus longicornis. The sequence continues at coordinate 12,897 of JAQFYB010003301.1, read as the reverse complement.
AAATAAGATCCTCCGTAAAATATCTGCGTTCTCTGCTTGCTTATCATGTCAAAATTCTTTCAGCAATTGAGACTACTGCTATGGAAAAATTGGAATTTAAGGAAGCGACACAAGGTTACAAATACAAAATATAAATACGTTTATTTAAACAATTATTACTCCCGATACCATACAAATATCATATAATAAACTTTGATATGATAATATTGTTTAGACTCGTGTGTTCATGGAGTTGGTGTGGCCCCTCATTTTGTTTTTGATTTTGATGTGGGTTAGAACTCGTGGTTTAAAAGTTCACCATTCTAGTTGTGAGTAAATTAGAATTATTATATTTAATATTTAATGTTAGTAATAGCAATGATAAACATTGAGACAAATGTTATGTGTATAGGTCATATAGTCGAAAAGGCATTACCATCTGTAGGGGGTTTCGAATTTTTACAAAATTTTGTGTGCACATTAAACAATACGTGTTACGACGATTATGTAGAAAATGAAGGCCAGAAAATGTGGGAGAATGCATTGTAAGATTTTGAAAAACGAATAGAATCTATATGTATAAAATTGTATATATGTAAGTACTATAGCTTTTTGGGCTTTTCGAAAAAATTTGAATCATAAATTGTGGATTATAGGGGAACAAAGTTTGTGAAAGAAGTTGCTCCGTTAATACAAGAAATTCTTGAGAATCCTACAAGTATAGAAACCGTTGGGAAACTATGGTCAGATATTACAACGTATCTAAAACTTATAGCCGGATTCAGAGAAGCTAAACTTCCAGTTGGTAAATACATTTTAATGAAAATGTTCTAATTATTCATTATCATATTAAAAATTAAAATCCCAAAGCTTATTGTTTTGCTGTTGTTTAATTAATAGGCAAAGTTATGTTAAAAGAGTTAATGGAACCGGAGGGAAGAAAAGGTTTTCTGGAAACTGCTCCTGGTTATTCAGGTGTTACGGAAGAACAGTTAGTACAACTTTTGGACTCAGAAGTTAATTTGGATGCTGTCACACAGGTAATTTCCTACATGTACAAATGGTATGCTTAGAAATTAATTTTTATGCTTGTCGTTTTAAGAAATCGGTGGACCAAATTCTTGACGATTTTAAATCTGGAAAATGCAACCCTTTGAAAGAGTATGATCTGATTAAATTAGAGCCAAAGCTGCATAGGGAGCTGTGTCAGCTTGGTAGGCAAAAAGCATTCATGCTACTATTTGTCTTTAACAACTTTTTGGACAAACGTGGACTGGCAAATCGGGTAAGTTCATCGGAGCTTAAAAGCAAATTGGGTTTTAACATATAAAAAATGTAATAATAATTCATGTCATTCAATTTAATTTTTTCTCGATTGAAAGGCGCAGTTAAACCAATATACTAATTGCATGATTTTTTAAACATAGCTTCGAGTTAATTTGTCAGCGGACGATCTTATTCAACAAAGGTCAGGACCCAACTTTTTAGACTACGATGTTAAAACACTTGCAACCTTTGGGAAATTGTTTTCGTAAGCCCTCTTTTAATCGTAGCGAAACGATACAATGTTTGTTTTATGCAAATTGTGTACTAAATGCATCTGTACGTTTTAAATGTAACAGGGCAATACAGAATTTTCAAGGTTTTAGTGAAAGATTAACCACAAATGAAACTGGAATATCTGCAGCTCTCGTTTATGAAGCAATGTGTGGGGTACGATTCAAAGGGAATACTAGTACGTTTGGTGCAAGTGCAGATAGTTTAAATCGGTTCGTTGGATTATAATATTCAATACCATGTTATATGTATTAAGCGTCTATAATTTTAGTACCTTACTTGCCCGACTTTAATTAGCATGTTAATGGTTATTATTATGAACATTAAAATTTTGGGGTTAAATAGGTATGACAGTCTCAGGGATCGACTTCGGGATTGGAACTCGGATCATCGCTACGAGCTTGATCCTGAAATATCGGCAACTTGCAACACAATTTTTAAGAGGCTGGAATCAAGGGCATTTACTGCATTATTGTGGAGGCAAATAAAACCATTTGTCAGGTAGGATTCAAATGGATACATTTAAAAAAGAAAAAGATTACACATTTAAAAAAAATACGGTTTGGTCTAACAGAGGTGATATTTACTACACACCGGACACGATGATTACTAGAGAAATCATGAATGGGGTGGAAGACAAATTTTCCAAGTTAAAAGATTTTGAAGTGGGACTCAACTCGCTTGTTAGCGTTTTACATAGGACTCGTAAATGGCTCAGAAATAATTCGGAAGAAATAGAATCTACCAAAGTAATTCAGCAAATATATAAAATATGGCTTAAATCGATTTCTTATTGGTTTGTATTACATTGTGTTATTTAAAAATGTGCTCTGTAATTCCAGGAAGTGTTAAGTGACCCAAAAAATCTGCAAAGGTTAATAGAACTCAGTGGACAAACTGTTGATGAAGACATTTTGGATCGTTTAAATGTATTTGTGGGACAAGTTAACATCACCGACATTGATGTCGTTCTACAAAGAGTTGATTACCTTACTGAAATTTTGTCAGAGATTATGACTGTAAGCATTTTGTAAACTTTGAAAATTATTCGGATTCGAAAACCAGTTTTAATTTTTGTAATTATGATTAGTGTATCAAATACAACAAAACACAAGGCTTTGAAACGGAATGGGAAGCGGTCAATGCTGGAATAAAACAGTTGCCAACCGACAAACTGTGGGCTGTAGTGGTTTTCACGAATATCAATGAAAGCGATATAATGCCAAATCACATTCATTATAAAATAAGGTAAAATCTTTTGGAAAAACTGACGGTAGTAGTACACTTTTCAATCAGAAGGCTCAGTTGTTCACGTTTAATTGTCTATTTAGAATGGACAGTGACAAAGTGGATAGTACAAGGAGTGCAAGGGATAGATTGACCAGCAGAATGCCTCGTCGAAGACCAATATTTGATTTGAAATACATTACTAATGGGTTTGCATATTTACAAGAGATGATTGAGCATACCATTATAGAAATGGTAGTAGGCGAAGTTCCTCAAGGTCTCACTACATATTTGCAACAATTTCCGTATCCATGCTACATATATGATCAGTAAGACTAAGACACAATTAATTCAACTAAGTTAATATTGCCACTTTCATTTTAATAATAATATTTTTTTTATCCAATGAAACAAACCAATTACACTGATAAGCTGATACTATACTGATACTTCCTTATAGTAATAATAATAATGTTATTTTTATGTATAGATTTATTCGGGCTATTTCGAGAACATTTCCCCTTTTTATGGTTCTATCTTGGGTGTATGCCTCATCGATGATAGTAAAATCCATTGTTTTGGAGAAGGAATTGAAACTCAAAGAGGTGATGAAAGTTATGGGCTTAGGCAACGGAGTTATTTGGACCGGATGGTTTTTTGACAGTTTCATAATAATGTCCATTTCTGCCACAATTTTGTCTCTAATTCTAAAAGTAAGACGAAACATTTTTATCATTTCTGTCTATCTAAACCTGCGGGATACTTTTTACAGTGTAATTGCTAACCTTATTTTTGTGCAGTTTGGAAAAGTCATCGAGCATTCGGACTTTTTCTTGATATGGGTTTTCATGATAAGTTTCACAATAGCGACCATATTTTTCAGCTTTCTGGTTTCCACTTTCTTCACTCGTGCAAACTCCGCTGCAGCTGCAGGTAATTGATTGAATTTTATATCATTTATTGGCATTACACGTTGCAGCATGTTTTTTTAACTTTAGGTGGGATTCTCTTTTTTGTGACTTACCTACCTTATAATTTCCTGCTCATTTGGGAGGAGAGACTAACCTGGTACCATATGCTGACTGGGGTATGTTGTTATTTATATTCATTTGCATTTTAATCCAGCGTAACTGCATTTTAAGGCAATTCTATTTATTGCAGAGTTTGATATCTAATGTTGCGTTCGGGTTCGGCTGTACATATTTTGCTCGTTTCGAAGAAGATGGAATCGGTGCACAATGGGATAAAATCACAATGAGAACATTACCAGACGATGACTTTAACTTGAGTTACTGTATTTTAATGCTCTGGTTTGACAGTTTATTATATTGGGTCTTAACCTGGTATATCGAAGCTGTATTTCCAGGTACAAACACTTTTATGCAATGCTTTTATAAACCATTATAAAAATGTTTACATGTCAGTCGGGTTTAGTCTTTACTTTTACTTAAACCGATAATGGTGAATGGATGTTGTTTATAAATGTGTTCTTTAGCTATATTAGATATTTATTCAATTTGTATGTATGTAATCATTACATTGTAATGTAATTCTATTATCCCAACGGTAATCCGAATTACCCCCTTCGCCAGTTAGTTCGGATAATCCAACTTCTACTGTAATTTTTATTCTTGACGAGTGTCTCTATAAATAATTCGTTTTTGCTATTTTTTATAGGAGAGTCCGGAATGCCTAAACCTTGGAATTTTGTTTTTAAAAAGTCATACTGGCTTCATGAAACACCGTTGCAAACCTTAAACTCTACACAGTATCATAGTGTTCCTTCAAATTCGCCTGCTGAAGGTATTGCGAACAATCATTTTTGATTCGTAAACGTTATCAATTTATTGTTTTGAATGATGATAGCTGTTTATTATTATCTGTGTATCATATTATGTCTTTTCCCCTTCGTAGATGCTTCAACTGGAATAGAACCAGAACCTGAAGGTTTAACTAAAGGAGTTGTTGTCTCAAACCTAAGTAAAACCTATTCAAATGGGAGAGTAGCTTTAACTGATCTTAATATTACATTCTACGAAAGTCAGATCTGTTCATTCCTAGGGCACAATGGGGCTGGAAAAAGCACAACAATGTATGATGTTTATATTATTTTGATTGATTTAGCAAAACTACAGCTATACCAATCATAATTTACCGTCTATTATATATTTGAATTTTTAGCTCAATATTGACCGGTCTGTTTCCGTCAACGTCTGGAACTGCTACTGTTTATGGAAAGGATATTCATTCGGAAATGGACAGTATACGGTGCAATTTAGGAATTTGTCCACAGTTTAATGTTCTTTTTGATAGGTAATATCACATTTTGAGTTTAAAGAAAAGCGTGTTAGGAAAGCGTTGCTTCTGGCGTATAAATAGCGAGAAAGTGAAAGCGTAGTTAAAAGAAAGGTTTTAGTGAAAGCGTAGATAAATAAGAAAGTTTTGGTGAAAGCTTAAATTAGGAAGAAAGTTTTTAGTGAAAGCGTAGACAAAGAAGAAAGTCTTCAGTGAAAGCGTAGACAAAGAAGAAAGTCTTCAGTGAAAGCGTAGACAAAGAAGAAAGTCTTCAGCAAAAGCGTAGCATAAAGTGAAAGTGAATGCTTAAATTAATTAAATCATTTAGATATTATGATATGAATGTTTTAGAAAAGCCAATCAATTACGAAAATTAACACCATTAGGATTTGGAAGTCGGAAAAGCTTTCGTCAATTTAAAATAAATATGTAATTGGAAATGTTTTCCAGTCTGTCCACATAACATTTGGTTGTTTCTGTTGTTAGATTGACTGTAGAGGAACACATGCAATTTTACGCTTGCCTTAAAGGTCGTTCCAAAGCGTCACTAAATGATGAGATTCTTTCTATGCTGGAAGATCTTGGAATTCCTGAAAAGAGGCACGAGTTTCCTAAAAATCTTTCCGGAGGGATGAAGAGAAAGCTTTCTGTAGCTGTTGCTTTCGTCGGAGGTTCAAAGTAAATAAACGCATTTATAATCTTAGGAATTATTTTAAGCTAATAATTAATATATTGAAATATAATTTTATGTTTATGCACGCAATATTTTAATTAAATAGCTTTATAAATAACACTCAAACAAAAATATTCGCTAATTAAAAAAATTATTAACTCTGATTACCTTTGAAAATGTTTATTTCAGGACTGTCTTTTTGGATGAACCAACAGCAGGAGTAGATCCATTCAGGTGAGTTTTTAAACTGTAAAGAACCTTCTTGAATGTTGTGTTTAACGTTATTAAAATTACTTCTATTAGTAATGTGTTGAAATAATTTAAGATTAACATTTGTTTGAATATGTTAGCCGTCGAGGAATATGGGAGCTACTTTTAAAATACAAGGAAGGACGAACAATCGTTTTAACTACACATTTTATGGATGAAGCTGATCTATTGGGAGATCGAATTGCAATCATATCACAAGGAAAACTGAAGGCTTGTGGAACAGGCTTGTTTCTAAAAGCACATTTTGGACAGGGTTATTCGCTGAGACTAGTGCGAGAAGAAACTGAACGTTTAAATTTTAATCAACACCCAGATGCAGTAGAGGACGACAGACATAATCCACAGCAAAATAGTCTCAAACCTTCTAAAGCTGTAAACATACAGCGATTCGTACGACTCAGAATTCCAGAGGCAATCTTAGTCGACGATGTTGGTTCGGAAGTGGTTCTTCTATTACCATATGTGTCAGTTAAAGAATTTCCAATATTATTCAAAGATTTGGACGATAATCTTACAGAACTAGGTGTTTCTAGTTATGGGATTTCTGATACCACCTTAGAAGACGTTTTCCTCAAAATAACATTTGATGATCTACTTGAATCCGAAAATTCATTTCACGCACTAAGTAGTGGCTGCAAGCGACGTTTCTTAAACTTGATGGGTCATATAAAAACTTCCAAAAAGCCAAACACGGAACCTATAGCTGTTGTCAGCGCAGTGCCCCAAGTTACGATTGTACAAAATGGAGTTCATACGATTAATATGGGCGATAATAATATATCTAATGGTAACATCACCGATACTTGTTTACCTAATGGTAACATCAACAACTGTGTGGGCAGTGAAGAAGAAGCTGAAGTAGTGGTAATGGAACACGGAGTTGTGGAGGACGAACTACCCATTGGCAACCCTTATAAACGAAAAACTGGTTGCTGTTATATCTTCTTTGTGCAGATTCACATGATCATCTTAAAAAGATTTAGAAACTCTAGAAGGAATATTAAAGCAATGTTTTTTGAGGTACTTTACCATTCAATTATTTAATCTGTTTAATGCTATGTGATTGAGTAACAATATTTTATAATATATTTCTTATTGAAACAGATCATTCTTCCTGCAGTGTTTATTGCTCTTACATTGGCATTTACATTGGTTTTACCACCTTCCACTGACGAGCCGAGCAGGGAAATAACGCCTTGGACATACCCTTCTCCAAACAATATATTTTTCTCTGAGCCACTTTCAAAACGCAATCGTACCTCTGAGTTTGCACCTATTGTGGATGAGCTCATTGGTCCTATTGGAATGGGCACAGCGTGTCTTAAAGATCAAAAGTAAAAAAATATGTATTTGTAGAGTTATAGTTATAGGAATACGTATATTATATAAATATAATTACAATCGTTGAGTACTTTTCAATGTGGATTCCTAGAGAATCCAAAACTTTAAAGACTGAAGAGAAAGTCAGAACATTTAGTTTAATTTTTTCATATAATTAATTATAACGTGTCATTGTTATTTTACAAGGTATCATGAACTATGCCCCTCAAAATGGTCTGATGAAGCAGTAGCTAAGTTTAGAACCAGTCGTTCCTCTTACGTTAGCGACATCAAAAATTGTACATGTGTGCTTGGTTCCATGCAATGTCCATCTAATGTGGAAGGGACTAAACCACCAAATATTCAGGTTATTTTTACTTTTTAAATGAAGTATATTTTCATTATTTCACGAATTTTGACTATTAACAGTGCTCATTTGTCTCTTATAAAGACTCCCACAAATGATGTAATTATGGACGTTAGCCAAGTAAACATTCCAGGGTGGTTGACCAAGACTTATCGCTTGTATGATGCAAAACGTTACGGAGGATTTGAATTTCAAAAAAGGAGACCACCAGATATTGATTTAACTGAATTTGTGTTCCTCATTGAATCGTTGTCTAAACTTCAAGGTTTGCCTATTGAAACGCCAAAAAAGCAATGGGCAATTGCAAAACCAAAAAAGGTCTTAGCGAATAAGGTAATTTTCATACATTTACATACAATAAAATTAACTACTAAAAAGTAGATATTATTTTAGTATCTAATTTTTTGGAGTATATAAATACGCTATATAGCCAGTTACTATGTAGTTTGTAAAAAAATTTACAGGTCTGGTATGAAAACCGGGGTTGGGTATCGTCTGTGGCCTACCTGAATGCTTTGCATAATTTAATTTTGAGAGAAAATTTACCGGCCAACCAAACAGATTTTAAAAATGAATTTGGGATTACACTGTACAATCATCCATTGAACTTAACCATATCACAGCAGAAAAAAGAATCACTGTTAGTATTCATTACCATTGCCAATTAAACATCTTTATCCATTCTTTATTCAGATTTTCAGAGTATTCATATTCTGTTTTTTACAATATACGTAGGAAAGTTGCTGGGCTGGGAGTCGTACATGCTGTTTGTATAATATTTGCACTTAGTTTTGTTCCAGCTTCTTTCACTGTGTATCTTATTGAAGAAAGAAAATGCGGAGGAAAACATCTTCATTTGGTTTCTGGTGTTAAACCTGTTACTTATTGGACAGCAAACTTCATGTTTGACATGGTAAATTATGCCTTTGATTTTCGATTTGAGTGTAGAAATTATTTTCAAGCATGTGTTCTATTTGATGTATTTTGTCCATGTACTTCCAATCACAGATAAAATATACAGTTCCTGCCATATTATGCCTGATTTTGTTTAAATTATTTGATGCTCGGGCTTATGTGTCATCTCAAAGCATCGGGTCATTTATTACACTTCTGTTTCTGTATGGGTGAGTTCTTTCATATTACGAAAAATCGCGTTATTATAGGTGTATGTACGTAATTCTTACGGCAAAACTTATTTCATTCCATTGAAACATGTGTGCCTTTCTGCCTTTATTTAGGTACCAGATTATATCATATTATATCGTAGTGCATCATATTATATCAGGGCCCATTAAACAGATTCTGTTTAAGAGGCCCTGATCATATCAATGAGATATTTTCGATACACATTGAATTCAAAACCCATGTTAATTAAAAAGTATGATACGTCGCGTTATGTCATGTGAGTACCATGCTAATAGGGTTTTATCTGTTAGTTGGTCAAGTATTCCACTGATGTATCCGGCAAGTTACCTATTTGGAATTCCCAGCACAGCTTTTGTTGTTCTGGCTTGTACTAATCTTTTTGTGGGGGTGGTTACGACAGTATCGACATTTGGTAAGTCAGCATTTTTAATATGAAACAAGTTTTAGTATAGTCGTCTCTTACATTGTAATTAATTTTAAATGTTTACTGTTTAGTTCTGGAACAGTTCGGAGACCCTGTAAGTCACATTTCTTTAGTTCTACTAAAAATATAGAATGTTAGAAAATTCTATCGATAATAATTGTTGTAATTGACAGTTGCAACGTTTATTTTAACCCATAGGAATTGGAGGAAATCGGAGTAATCTTGAAGAAAGTATTTTTGGTATTCCCACAATATTGTCTAGGCCGAGGCTTAATTGAACTTGTGAGTTTGGATTTGGTAGAAACGGCTGCTCATCAAATGTGTAAGAGTTATTTATTGTAGTTGCCGAAAATAATATTTTACCATTAGATTATATGAAATACTTAACAGACATACATTTGTGTAGCGTTACATACAGTACAGAAAAATCGTTTTGACTGGGACCACCTAGGAAAGATGCTATTTTTCTTATTTATTCAAGGAGTTTTGTTCTTTTTGATCAATCTCGCCTGTGAATATAAACAGATGTGCTATGCAGTGTGCAGGAGAAGAAGAATCAATGTAATTTTCGTTTATTTACATAACATTTTACATAGACGAATAAAATTATTTGACCTATATTTTGCTTAAATCTCTATTAGACAAAAGGTATAAACGAAGCAGATGATGAAGATGTTCAGCAAGAAGCTAAAAGGGTGTTACAAAATCCTCACGCCGAATCTACAATCCTTGTCGAGAATTTGACTAAGGTAAACTATACAGTAGTGTAAAAAGTAAATGCCCAATCATTTTTATCATATAAATATTTTTTTACCTTTTGTCTAGTCCTATCGAAGAATGAAGTATCCCGCTGTGAATTCACTCAGTTTTGCTGTAGAAAAAGGAGAATGTTTTGGTCTCTTAGGTAAGATACTTAAAATGATTTTGGCTTTGGCAACTTCTAAAGTGAAGTTAACTCTCATTGTGTACTTAATGATTGACTGTTTGTGTTCAGGTGTTAATGGAGCTGGGAAAACATCAACTTTTAAAGTTAGCTATTCTAGATTTATGTATTTCTGTACAAGGGCTGTAATGTATTATGTGCCCGATTTTAGTAATTAAAGTTTTAAAAAATTTCTGCAATTTAGATGCTTACTGGAGATGTGCGTATATCCGGAGGACACGCTAGAATATGTAACCATGACGTAGAAACAAGTTTAGACACCGCGAGACAACATTTTGGTTATTGCCCTCAGGAAGATGGCCTTGATCCTTTATTAAATGCTCATGAACAATTAGAATTATATGGGAGATTAAGGGGAATGAGTGCAGAAGACACAGAACATGTACAACAATATTATAATCTCATTCTTTGGAATCATCGATTAAGGCCTGTCGTAATGCTTTGAAATGAGCATAATTTTGTAAATGTGACTTTAACATACTTTTTTAGGCTGTTAAGAAGTTGATCAAGGCTCTGGGGCTAAGTCGTTATGCATCAAAACAATGTGGAACCTATTCAGGTGGAAACAAAAGAAAAATGTCAACAGCTATTGCTCTCATAGGAGATCCGGATGTAGTGTTTTTCGATGAACCAACCACTGGCATGGATCCAGGTATTTTCATTGTTAACATTTCCTACTTCTACTTACTATTGCAAAGATTAAAACTTTTGACCGAATTTAAAGAGTTTTAATTTAAATACATTTCAGGTGCGCGAAGACAATTATGGAAAATTATTGTCCGTCTTATTCATTTACAAAAGTCTGTTGTTTTGACATCCCATTCAATGGAAGAATGCGAAGCTCTTTGTACAAAACTTGCCATCATGGTTAATGGAAAGTTTATGTGTTTTGGCAGTTTACAACATTTAAAAAATCGGTGAGTTTATAAATAAAAAAGATATAATTTATAAGTGAATGAATCAGTAGGTACTCAGATCATGTAATCAAATTAAATATAATCAAATACTATTCAGTTTTGGAACTGGGTACACTCTAACAGTAAGATGTGCTAAAGAAGTTCAAGAAAACTTTCTGAAGCATATTAATGAAGTTTTGCCCTCCGCTAAACTAGAAGACTCCCACTGTTCACAAATGAAATTCAAAATCCCACAACAAGAAGTGAAATTACGTGAAGTATTTAATGTGATGTATGATGCCAAGGTGTCTTCTTTTATAGAAGATTACTCTGTTTCACAAACGACTCTTGACGATGTAAGTTCATTCACAGGGTTTAATTTAAATCCTATTTCTTTGAATCACTCAGTCAATAATAATTTAAATTGTCAATGTTCCAGATTTTTGTCAAATTCGCAAATAAACAGAAGGATGACAAAGATCGCTAAGAGGCATAATAAGACTTAAGAATAGTGATATTGCAGCAAGAAACTCGGAATGCAAAGAAAAGTTATATTTTTAACTCGTGTTCTAGTTCTATAATCCACATCAATAGAAGAAGGAGGTGCACTTAATTGTAGTAGAACTTAATTGTAATTATCAAACTCCACTTATCTACCTACCATTAATCCAGTCTATTTTATTTCATCAAACTACTTACTAAATCTTTCGGGCGTGTTGCATGAAATCTCGAAATACACAATGAAAGTAAATATTCCATTTTCCTGTGAGAATATCTATAAAATCCAAAAAGTGTGATAGTGAACGGTGATTAGCAATTATTTGATGTCTACTAATTCTAAATTGTATTTTAACTGTGATTTTTGTGACCTGCATTACGTACTGTGGATATATATTGACTATTGTATTAACACAATTATATAGTAATGTTTGGTAGGTACTAGGTGCCTAAACATAGGGCTAATAAGTAACCAAATCGTTGTTAAAGTTAATAGGGAGAATTTAAAGTTTGTGCATAGATAATAGTGGTTAGGGTTGTATGAATCTATACAACATTGTTTACAGTTTGTGTTAACTACGAACAATACCTTTACGGTTACTCTATTGTAAAAGTTTCCTTTCAAGTCAGTTAACTTTAAAAACTGGATATAAGTGATATATTTTATGGACAGTATTAACAGGTATACCTACCCTTATCGTTTTGAAGTATAAATCAGTGTATCACAAGAAACTTCTAATGAAGTTACGGTTATGAAACGACTGTTGTATGTATTACAGTTGGTAAATCACTTTACACAACAAAAGATTATGGAAGTCTTTTTTAAGAAGCATGTAATTGCTTATTGAGTTCCGATCCAATGATTATGAATCACCAAAAAATGTCGCTTATTTAGTTAACCTAATCTTGTCGCTGGAAAGTATTATTTGCATGAAAATGTACTCATATGCTATAAACTCATTCAGTATTGCTTTAATAACACAAACACATAAATTGTGTTTAATTTTAGTATAAATAATAAGTACTAGTAAAGCACAGGCAGGTCCTTCTTACATAGACTATCTTCGTATTTTATCCGATATCTACGATCCGATTAAAATATGGATACGTGTGTTCCTATAATATATCCTAACCATAGTAAAATGTATTCCACCAATCTGTTAAGTTGGTTTGATGAATAAAAAGTGCTAAAGCGTAGCTAACACGTAATAGTATACGTTACGGCCAAAGAGTATAGAAATGCGGTTTTTGACATAAGAGAGGAATCATTACCGCTTGAATGTTGTTTGAGAAGTGAGTTGA